>JAMZAV010002683.1:0-111240 GCA_024449915.1 Sweltsa coloradensis
AAAAAAAAAAAGGAAAAAAAAACATTAAAAAAGAAAAACGAAAAGAAATAAACTGATTTATTAGACGCCCGACTCAAACGAATATGGGGTTTTTCCAAAAACAGGAAAACAGCAAATCAGGGAGTAATAAATTTTTCGTGGAAGAAACCCCCCGAACGCGAATCTTCTTTCTTGTGTTTAAACCACCATTTTTGTGTTAAATTTTGATAAAATTTAGTCCCAAAAAGATTTTGACTCTAATATAAAAATTATACAGAATATTTTTATTTAAAATTGTTAAAAGCGAAAACTGATCATAGCAATGATACAGGAACCAACTCAAGTTGCAAGTTCCCCAGGGGGGCGGCAACCAGACAATCTGGGGCAAAAAAATATAAATTGAAGATACATTGAATACATCAAAATCAAAGCAATAATGAACAAACAAAGAAAAACAGAACAATCATAAAAAGAAATATGAAGATAAATTAACATTAGTAAACACAGAGAAAATGCCCCACAAATAAATAGTAAAAATCAATTCTTTTTTGTTCTTCGATTCATTATCTTTGCTTAAATTTTACTTTTTTGTATATTCCTAGTTTTAGTAAACTGGATTTAATATCATAAGAAATCAAATTTCCCAAAAAAGGTACTCCTCTGTACAAGAAGATTTCTTAATGATTCAAAATTAATTGGGAACTTTCAAAGAGTTCTTAAAATAGAATTTCTATCTATTCTAAATTGAAAAATTTTGGGGGGAAAAATCCCTGAATAATACCTTCAATATTTTGAGTATTTCCCATACGTTTAATTTCATTTTTTCCCTAATCGTAAGCAAAAATTGTAAATCTTGGCTCATAGGAATTGAATCAAACAGTGGTCAATTCTCTTCTGAAGTAAACATATTGGGTTTAAAAGGTCTTATCCCCAAAACCCACTAAACAATAACAATAATAGAGTGAAATAAGAATCTTCAAGTAACCTCAACTTTCTCTCTTTTAAAACCTCTTATTTACTTATAATTCATTTTGCTGAGATACTTTTTTACATACATATTCATAAGTTTTTTAAAAAATTTAAAATTTTACAATTAAGAAAACTCCAAAAATTTTTAAATTCATAACTCTAGAAATTAGCTTACCCTTTAAAATTTCAACGTCAAATAAATATCTTTCATCTTCATCAGACCCCTTATGAAAAACATAAAATTTGTTTTTACTATAATTAATATCAAGTTCCTGAATTTTTTAAACCAATCACCATCCCTTTAAAACTTCTGAAAAGTCTTACGTCTCCAACATCCACACTTTAATAACAGACCAATCATCAGTATAAAATAAATTGATTTTCAATTTTTCATAAAATTTCCATAGTCCATCTTGACGATAATCGTAATTTTTATTTTGTGTACTGTATAATGCTCCTCAAAAGTCTAGCTTGCGAGCTCTTTTTTGCTTTTTTATGTTACCAATTACAATGATTAAAAATAAAATTCCAGAAGAAAAAAGAAAGTAAACTTATTCCATTCCCTTCCATTCCATTCCATTCCCTTCCCTTCCATTCCATTCCCTTTCCCTTTCCTTCCATTCCCCTTCCATTTCCTTCCATTCCATTCCATTCCATTTTATTTCCCTTCCATTCCCCCAATCCATTCCCTTCCATTCCATTATTCCATTCCATTCCTTCCCTTCACCAAAAAAATTTTTCCCTAGATTTAGTAAAACCCTTGCAATTATTATTCGTTTTTCTACTGCCTATGTTTTCCATAGTAATGTATGCATTTTTAAAAAATGTTCTATAATTTTTTCAAAGAAAAAAAAAGTATCCGAAATTTAAAAATCAAAACTTCCCCATTTTGTTTGAACCCCGGGTTTCCAACAGTTTTTGGGTAATAAACGCGCCTTAGGAAACGCACTAGGTAAACGCCAAATAGTTGTTAGACGAGTGAGCGAGTATGGTCGGGCCGCAAAGGAGTCCCTGCACGACCCGGGGAGGGGGGGTTTGGGGGGGGGGGGCTCCGGGGGCGCCTTCCGCCAGCATGTGGGCTCGTTGCGGACGGCCCCCGGACCCGCAGCCAAGCTGTCGGGCTTTGCGGACGGCCCGGACCCGCAGACCAAGCTGTCGGGCTCGTTGCGGACGGCCCGGGCCCGCAGACCAAGGGGTCGCCCTAAAAACCATCCGGTCCATCCCTTTTAAAAAAAAATAAAATATAGCTAGGTCTAAAAAACATTAAAAATTTAAATTTAATAGAAGTTAAAATGAATGATGTTGCAAAATTTGTAAAAGTTCTAAGAAGACAAAAAAAATTGCCAAAAAAAAATAAAATGCACCGCAAGACGTTTTTATTTTTTTTTTTAAGAAGGTTTCGAACAGTATTTGTTGTAGGAAAGCAAGGTCAACACAGTAGTTGACGAGGCGACTACAATGCTTTTTGCTGGTCTGCGTTTTTTGTATGCAAACTCTCGGCCCATTGTTTGAGTGTAAAAATATATATAATATTATTTATAGTTATACTTTAGACAGAAATTATAAAAAACTAACAGCGTCATGGTCCCCCTTTATATGCCAAGGTAAAACTATATTAACTCAATGCTTGAACAGTTGAACTGAGACTGGCGCCCCTCCCCGATTCCCGCGCGGCGAAACGCCATGTGTAGTCTTTAGCCTTTTCGGGGGAAAACCGTTGGGCGAAAGCCATCGTGGGACAACTCCAATTGTGTGGGTTAGAACATGCTTTTTTGGCAAAGTGCGGTTTGCTCGGTACGGGCACCATGGGGTGAAAATAAAATTAAAAAAATTTGAAATTTTAAACATATGTCCAAAAAGTGGAAAATATACAAAAAACACTTTAAAAAATGTGTTTCTAAAAAAATTTTAAAAAAAAAATAATTCAATTTTCTTTTTTGTTTAATCAAAAATTTTACTTATTCGTGAATTTTGTTCGGGCTGATGGGGGACAATTTTAAAAAAATTTTTTTCTAAATGCTGTCCTGGTGGCATGTTTTTTTCAACTTGTAAAGTGCCGTCCCTATTTCCCAAAATGCTTTTTCGCCGGCGAATAGCATTTTCTACTGCCTTTTGTGCCCTTTTCTCTTTTTAAAAGATTATGTATAGGATAAAAGAAGGGTTTTTTAGTTTAGGATCTAAGGCGCGTCAACCGTACGATCTAATGCACCATCTAGGGTATGATAGGCTAGGGAGAAAAGACCCAGCTTAAAACCCGCCTTATGAGGGGGGTAAATGGGAAAGTTACGGAGATCAACAATGGCTCGCTCACTGCTAACCCCGAATTTTTGGGGTTGTCCTAGTTATTAAAATTTCGAAAATTTATTTTTTGTGGTTAAAAAAATTTATGTGTTTTAAAGTGATCAGAATGTCAAAAAAATTCCTGAATTGGTGTCCAAAAAAAAGTTTAGATGAGCTTTAACTCCAAACTCACAAAATAAAAAATATGTGTGCGATTCTTTGTATACATTTTATTTTTTTATAACCCCCTGAGGGGGTTTGCCCTGTTGGATAAAAAAATAAATTAAGTGACAACATTGAAAAACGGATAACAACAGAAAAACGTTATACTTGGTTCATGAATTCATACCCTACCCTTCCAAATGTGAATATTATCAATTAAAAAATCTAGTCCAAAAGGGGTCCAAAAAAAGTCCGCTTTAAAGCCACAGTTGGGATTTTTAAAACTCTTATTTTTACTTTTCCAAGAATTAGCAGAACATTTCACGGCTCGTAGATGGATGAAAGTCAATTTGTTGTGCATTCTGGGGTCGCACTGAAGACAAAGTGGATGGGCCCCTCCTTGTGACTGACGAATCTAAGACATTTCTTGGCTTCAGAGCTGCTGTAGTTGTGCATCATACATCCTGTTGGCTGCCATTCCTTATACCCTCTGTACGAACCGTTGGTTAGGAGGGTGCTGCAGGAATCCATGCCTGGAAGAGCATTAGAATACCAAGTAGACAAGGTCACAAAAGATCCAATAAATGTAAGTTGTGATGGAGGCCAGACAAGCACGGGGTCATATACCCCACAATATATACCCCACAGAAACAAAATTTAAAAAAAAAAAATAATAAAAAAAGCAGACAAGCTCTCCTTCAAAAGTCTTCGGCTGTAAATGCTGTGAGATATGGAAGTTGAGCCAAGCTTTTCATTCTTTCTCTCAAGTTTCGCATTGAAAAGAATTATTTCGCCTGGCTGTATTTTTGGTACTGAAAAAACGTATTTTGGGGGAAGTGTTAATGTTGGTAAGGGAAATGTTGAGCATGAGGGAATGGTGATCAGACAGACCTGTGCCCATTAAACTTGCAGAGAACATCGTTGGGTCAATAGGGTTGTGAAGATGTTGTCAATAAGGGAGCAACTTGTAGCAGTGACGCGGGTTGGTGTGACAATGATCTCCTTGATATTAAAGGAGTGAACTAGATCGAGCCGTTTCGTTTGAGATGGGGATTGTTTTAGAAGGTTTTCATTATGATCACTGCATAAAATGATATCTGCTTTTGGAAATTTCTTAGTGATGAATATGAGTACCTCGTCTAGCTTGATGAGAAATATATTTAAGTCGCCAAGAGGAGATTGGTAGACGAAGAGAATAATGAAGTGCAGGTTCGTATGGCGCCAGGAACCTGCGGCACATTAAAAAAACTTTTTCAAAGCAGTACGATTTGACCTCAGGGATGGGATTCAAGTTAAGAAGAGGTTTATCAAGAATTGCAACTCCTCCATGAATGAACGTGGTGAGACAGAAAAAAATCAACAATTACATATTTTGAAATACAGAAAGAATTAGTTGAGTGAAGAGTGAGCCAATGTTACTAGAAGCAGAATATATCGGGAGAGAGACGCTTAGTTAGGAGTTCGACTCCTTCAATTTTGTTACGGACTTGGCAGACAATGTCAATGAGGAATGCAATTTTGGAACTCAAAGGTTTCTGGCATGGGAGTTAAGGGGGAAGGGAAAGAAGAGTGATGATCTGTTAGGGAGGTGCATTTGGATGAGGCATTCATACTTATGGTCTTCGGTGGGTCAGTACTTATGCCCATGGAGTGTGTGGGCAGTCAGTGTGTTTAGGCTAATGAGAGGTGTTTTGTTATCTGTGATTTTATCAGTTACATCAAAGGCATTTTGTCTTGGTCAGTTAACTACTCAACTAGGCTTAGATTATTGATGTATTTACAAGATGACTTTAAATCAAGAGGAGGAGATCTTACATTTATGAGATGCCATTTTGTTTCTTCCGATAATGATCGGTAAGAATTCCAAGTATTTGAATTTGAAGTTCAGTACCAAGACTCTCATGTTTCATTAATTCCCACAAGTGTTGATATTACAATTGTAGAACTGCATAGATATCCCTTGATTCCGCTGACCAGAAAAAGTTCGCATCAACGAACACACAGAACATACATCTTTTAGAGTATTTTATATGTGACTAACTGGCCAAAGGCTTAACTCTCTCTAAGGTTTAGATGCTGACCTCGAGGGAGTTAGTGAAGATTTGAGAGGCTTGAATGAAAATTGCTCAATATCCTCCCAACAAACATTATACTCTGGGTCCCGTGCGGGAAAGTTAAGGGAAGTGCGGGTTAACTGCGGGAAGCGGGACGTCCCGCACGGGACCCGCGAGGGAAGTTTAAGGGACGTCCCGTATTTGGGAAAGTCACGGGACGTCTCGCATAGTTCCCGCGAAAGAAGGGATTCGGAAAAGATACGAACGGGTAAACTGCAATGCCCGTTTATTATGAACGATCCAGTTAGTCAACATAATTTACTATTTTGCCTGTGAAACAAAATGAGCATATTGTACTTCAATCAATCTCCACCATAAAGAGTTGTGTGTGTACATTATTGAATAAAACACGATAACCAATCACCTTGGTAATGAATATATTATTAGTTTTTGATTTATTAATTAAACAACAGCTGTATGCATCAACAAATTAAAAAGGAAATTTTGTGATATATTATTAAAATTCAAAAGCAATTTGTAGAACGTTCTTATTTATTTTTATTTACCGCCACGGAGCCAACATTCATCTGCACACGCGAAATAACATTGAATTGTTTATGCAGATAATTCTGTAGCTTTTGGCCCGCTTTCATTTTCTCTTGTAATACATTTTTGGATGAGCGAAGCAAAGATTCCATTTCACTACACTGGTGAAAAAAATCCGGGATGTTTTTTTCTTCTTTCTGTTTGTATTTTTGTGTGTTTGTTAACACGATTCCGGCTAGACCGATACTCCAATGGCAATAGCGATGAAATTTTCTAAAGGCCTTTGAAATTTATGAACTTAGAACTGCCACGTGCCACGTCGCATTTTACGATTTATTTCGATTTTTTTAAAAACATTCTTCGACTTAAACCCCTACATGCTTTATCCGATTGTAATGATTTTTTCGCAGAACCTTAATTTTATGAATTTATATATTCGCGTGAAATTTGAGCGCAATAAAAAATTATTTCTCATTAAAATCACAATTTTAAGATTTTTACGACTTTAATTGGATGAGCGAAGAGAAGATTCCATTTCACTACACTGGAGAAAAAAATCCGGAAAGTTTTTTTTTTCTTCTTTTTTTTTGTATTTTTGTGTGTCTGTTAACACGATTCCGGTTAAACCGATACTCCGATTGCGCTGAAATTTTATAAAGGCCTTCGAAATCTCTGAACTTAGAACTGCCACGTTTTTGAGCGCAATCGGGAAATTTTTTCTTATAAAAAAGGCAATTTTACGATTTTTATCGATTTTTTAAAAATTTCTTCGACTTATAACACCTACATGCTTTATCCGATTGTAATGATTCTTTCACAGAACCTTAATTTTATGAATTAAGATATTCGTGCGAAATTTGAGCGTAATCAAAAAATTATTTCTCTTGAAATTCGAAATTTTACGGGTTTTTCTTTTTTAAAACAATTCTTTGACTTATAACACCTACATGCTTTGTCCTATTGTAATGATTTTTTCACAGAACCTCAATTTCATGAATTAATATATTCGTGTTAAATTTGAGCGCAATCAAATAGTTATTTCTTATGAAAATTGCAATTTTACGATTTTTTCCTTTTTAAAAAATTACGATGAATTAAAAAAATTAAGTTAATTTTTAATTTAATTTAATTTAATTAAAAAAATCTTCGACTAAGTAATGATTTTTTCACAGAACAACAGAAAATCCGCGTAACATATGGCAGCTCAATGCACCAATTACGCTCATCCAACAACGCGGCGGGACTTAAGCGTTTTCCTAGTAAATTTCTTTGACTTATACCACCTAAATGCTTTATCCTATTGTATTTTAAGAATTAATATATTCGTGTGCAATTTGTGCGTAATAGAAAAAAAATTATTTCTTATAAATCGCAAATTAACGCTTTTTTTTCGTTTTTTACCAAATTTCTTCGACTTATAACACCTACATGCTTTATTCGATTGTAATGTAGTGTTCAATATAATGTGCGCCCCTGATCCTCATATCGTCGTCGTAAAAATCAAAACAATATTACAAAGCGTGTCTCGCAGCCCATAGCAATGGGAGAACGAAATCAATTTAAATACCATCTGAATAACACATAGCAGCTCAATGCACCAATTACGCTCATCCAATAACACGCCCCCCCCCCCCCAAAAAAAAAAGGGTTTGCGAAGCTTCCTAGTAATTAAAAAATTTCACCATACTCCATGGTTTTACTTTTCACCAACTGAGACAAAAGGTATGAAGATCTCACATGATGTCATTTAATTTTGGTTGCATGTTCCAATAGAATTAGTACCGTTATTTTGTGGTCAACCAGCATCGCATCGGACAGCCTATACTTTATTTATGCAGATACACCCGCCTCGGCATTTATCAACAACTAGAACAAAATTTCGAACATGCGCTGCGCATAGAAAGCATTATTTACTGTACCCACATTTAAAATATATCGTACACCATTAGCATAATATACTGAACACTATTCCAACACATCCAAAATAATTAAAAGACTATACGGATAGGCCACAAAGCAAGCACACAATAACTACGATACTCGAGTAGATTTGCTGTTGAATCTATAGGGTATTATTCCCACTCCGCTCAAGCATCCTCCGTGGCGTAACGGTTATATGCTTGGCTTACAGATGGAGAGTCGCCCTGCTGGACCGAGTTCGAGACACCAAACTTGAAATTTTATAACTACTTGCAATTAATACATGTTGTGTTTCCACCTACAGGCAATCAACTGGTGTCGAAAATAAGACAAAAAAAAGTATATGTAACCGATATTATACAAAACTTTTTATTTTATTTTTACGTGTAGCGTACATATTTAGCACCTAGATCGCGCTACAGATGCTACGGGAAACTAGCGGGAAGATCGCGGGACGTCCCGTGCGGGATTATCGCGGGAAGATCGCGGGACGTCCCGTGCGGGACCCGGTATCGGCCAGTAGGACACTTCTAGGCGGGACCCGTACGGGACGTCCCGCAAGGGTCCCGCCCGGGCAAGTGCGGGAAAAAGACTGCGGGAAGACTGCGGGAAGACTGCGGGAAAGCCCAAAAATGTTTGTTGGGCTGGGTGCCACTCATTTCCCGGCATAACAATGTTTATTATGAGTAATCGCTGTTTTGCTCGTTGGCAAAGGTGTTTGTGTTTACCTATTGGTAAAGAAAGGTTTTCAGAAACTACCAGTACTTCAGATTCATGCATTCATATGAGCCGTACGAAAACATGTCAGATGAAAGATCAGTCTTACTTATTCATGTCAGATGAAAGATCAGTCGTACTTATTAATGTCAGATGAAAGATCAGTCGTACTTATTCATGTCAGATGAAAGATCAGTCGTACTTATTTATGTCAGATGAAAGATCAGTCGTACTTATTCATGTCAGATGAAAGATCAGTCGTACTTATTCATGTCAGATGAAATATTATGCTGATTCATTGTAGGCCAAATTTTTGGCAATGTTTTAAAACATGCCCTTTGCCCTCTCTGATTACAAGCTAGACACGTAACCTCATCCATAGATATAACGACCATAACCTTGACTTTATCTTCTTCGAAGTAGCGTAGTACTTCAGGTACAGCAGATGTCTTTAAATATAACATAACCAAGTTTTCGGAAAGACTTTATGTGTGTACACGCGTTAAGTTTCGAGCCAGTTGATGTCACTTAATAAACCTGTTACTGAGTCATATCTCGACAGGTTTTCACACAGCATGTCATAAATAATAGATAAAAATACATTTAAAATTACAATCTTTGTTGCAGCCGTAAAATATTTGCGTACTGGCACATAACAGTTCTTAACAGTTAGTGACTTGTACAATTTCCAATAATTGAATCAGTTATTTTGAAAAGGGGTAAGTCACTAAAACATACTTAGGAGATAAACGAGAAAAACTTTACTTGGCATTAAATAATCGTAGTACATGCTTCAAACTGTATTTATTTTAAACACGTATAAATAAGTATTAAAAAATGCAAAAACGTTAAGTTTACTATCTATAGTTTGACCAAAAAAAGTAGTTTGTGTTTCTGTCTTATCCCCTTTTTAAAATATATGGTTTTACCTTTATGTGACTATTTTGTTTACTTTTTAAATTTTTCATCTATTGTTAAGCCACCCAAAAAATAATTGTGTCTCTGACTTATTCCCTTTTGAAAACAAATGGTATTATTTCCATGTTAATGAGATTGTGATATTTTTGTTAAAACGTTTAAAGGGGTATTTAACCGCTAAACTCAAAAAATATATTTCATTCAGGCTAACTAGTAATGAATTTAGCAATCAACAGAAAAATTATTGGGGCCACCATGACCTCCCAAAAAATTGTCAAACATGACATTTTTCGAGCTAGGTCCCATCGGCAAAAATCTCCCATAAGAAATAACATGGGGACGATCTTTATGCCCCGTGACCTTGGAGGATTTTGATCCAAAAAAATATTGGCCATTATTGACGTACTGGCCTTTTCTGTAAATTCTCTATATTTTGTTTTGTAATTTGGGCAAGTAGTTCGGTCAAAATATGCTGATTACCAAGATGGGGTGTGATTTTGGAACGCATATTTTTGCGTGTTTGAGGGTATATTTGGGCACAGTTTCAAGACACGATGTTATAAAAGGGCATTTTAGATTGGTACTATGCTCTAGTATCTATGTGGACCAAAAAAGAAACAGGTTAAAACCGATTTAGGAAATTTTCCAAAACACCAATTTTCGCCAATTTCTGGATCAAAAAAATTAAAAAATTCGTGTTAAATCACAGTTACAAGATATAATTTTTTAAACGGTCATTAAAGTGTAGTAATGTGCTATAGATCACGTGGTAAAAAATAATTTTTGGGGTTTTTGCCCCTTTAATGACATTGTCGTCAGGCTCATCACCTGAAAAATCCATCCCACACATCTCGAAAAATAATTTCAATTGCTCTCACCAGAACGCAGCGCCAAGCACGTTACAGACAGCGCGAGTTATTATGACAAGGGGACAAGTCAATCGACTTATACCCTTTTCAAACAACTCGCGTTGGCCCCCCCCCCCCCCTCTAACAAGTCCACGTTTCATCCGACTTGTTCCATTTTCACACATAATGTGCGTCTAGGTAAAATAAGCAAGAATTTGTTGCTTAGTCGTTTTCGTCAACAGTGACTTACCCCCTTTTCAAAATAATCTATTCAATATCCAATATAATTATACATTAGAGTCAAGATCTTTTGTACTAAATTGTTATCAAGATTTGAACACAAGAATGAAGATTTCGCGTTCGGTGTTTTCTTCCGCGAAAGTTTGATAAGTACCTGATTTGCTGTTCCTGATTTTTGGCAAACCTCATAATTGTTTGAGTGGGATCGTCTAATAAATCAGTTTTTTTCCTTTCATTTTTCTTTTTTGAACCTTTTTTTCTTTTTTTTCTTTCTTTCTTCTATCTTTTTCTAAATTTTTCTCTTTCTTTTCTTTACTTTTGATTTGATCCTCTTGATCAGTATCGTATATTGACACGATTAGAACACCGAACATTAGGCCTACTACAATATCATTAAAAAGTAAAAATTATTACAAAAACAAAAAATCATTCCAGTTGTTATTCCGGTAACCAGAGTAAGTTTGTGAATATTTAAGTATGTTTCAATCTAAATGACCCCAAAACAAATTCTCTTGAATCTGTGCACAAAAATATGTACGTACTCAAATAAGCAAAATAACGCATTGCATATCCCTTCGTGGTATCACCATACTTTGACTGAAGCATGACCAAATTATAAAACCACAACGTAGTGTATGTACAGAATTTGTTTTAAAAGTACGTCTATAATGGTCATTATTCTTCTTCTGACAAAAATCTTCCAAAGTGACGAGGCACAAAGAATACGGTGTTGTTAGTAATGGCATATATTTGCGGATATGACCAGGTTTGAAAAGAAAACAAGAAATGTTTAACCCACCATATGATTGATAAATTGATTGATTGATTGATTAATTGAGGTTTTAATTACAATGGCGAGATTGAGGCAAGTAAGCTTATATTCGATCCAGCCTTTAAGGTAGTGAATTACATAATATTATGCATGTTGTTGAATATATGAATAATAATAATTATTACAATAGGCCCAATGCAAATTATGGCTAATAAATTTGCTAAATAACATATTAAGCTTCATGGAAATTATAGATATATTAATAAGCTACATTAAAATTCTACAACAGTGACATAGCATTGACCTAAGCATTGACAAGAGAGTAGATGATTGTACGTTTTGAAACATTTTACTACCAAACAAAATATTGCATTTGATCCATCTATTTAGCAACATACTTACCACTTATAGTAATATTCAATGCATTAATAAAAGCACAAACCAAAAATAAGGCTAGTCCAAAAATTTTGACATATTTATATTTTATTTCAAAATTGTATTTTTCACACCGAAATCCACATTCCCGATTGTAATTATTTCCTCGTAACTGTTTCTTTTGTTTTGCGGCTGTTTTCTCTCGAGTCATGCTGTCACAAGTCGTCTATCTAAGTGATTAAAATGTAATTTATTAAGCCAAGTACCAAGGCTCCATAATTAAAATCCATTCCATTTGCAAGTTAAATTGTTGACAGAGGTAATAACTCATTGCATACCATCAATTAGTTCGACTAACAAAAGAATTGTTGCACTGGAAAACTAAAAGCTGTTAACTTTTTCTAAATATTTTTTTTTTGTTTTTTCTAGTCTAATTGGATGAGCGTAGCGAGCGTAGCTACACTGGAGTAAAAAAATCCGGAATGTTTTTTTTTCTTTCTTCTTTTTTGTATTTTTGTGTGTTTGTCCACACGATTTCGGCTAAACTGATACTCCAATTGCAATGAAATTTTATAGAGGCCTTTGAAATTTTTGAACTTAGAACTGCCACGTTTTTGAGAGCAACCGAAAAATTATTTCTCATTAAAATCGCAATTTTACGATTTGTTCGATTTAAAAAAATTCTTCGACTTATAACACCTACATGCTTTATCCGATTGTTATGATTTATTTTTTCACAAAACCTTATTTTTATGAATTAATATATTCCTGTGAAATTTGAGCGCAATCGAAAAATTCTTTCTTATCAAAATCGCAGTTTTACGATTTTTTTTATTTTTAAAACATTCTTTGACTTATAATACCTACATGCTTTGTCCGATTGTAATGATTTTTTCACAGCACCTTAATTTTATGAATTGATATATTGGTTTGTAATTTGAGCGCAATCGAAAAATAATTTCTTATGGAAATCGCAATTTTACGCATTTTTGGATTTAAAAAAAATCCTTTGACTTATAACATGTTCATGCTTTATCCGATTGTAATGATATTTTCACAGAACCTCAATTTTATGAATTTATATATGTGTAAAATTTGAGAGCAATCGAAAAATAATTTCTCGTGAAAATCGCAATTTTACACTTTTAACGTTTGAAAAAACATACGCTCATCCAACAACGCGCCTGAAAATGCGTTTGCGAAGCTTCCTAGTAGTGAATTTACTCTGTCATAGAAAGCAAATCGGTTTCAAAACGAACAATCGGAGATCATATTCCGTTCTTATCGTTTTAGGATTTGTGGTTTATTTGGGTAAGTCATAATGTACCATTCTAGCCCAAGGGATAGGGGGAGAAGGGGATCATGCTGATCAGAACTAGCCACGGGTAGAGGAATAAAAGGGGGGTTCTTACGTCACGGTCGTCATCGTCTTTGTCATCGTTCGTTGTTATCCAGTAAAAACGTCTTCTTTATCTGACCAGTTCGTAACATCGGGCAGGCAGTCGTTGCCAATGTTAAATGTGTGCAGTGGCGCCGGGTGTTCTAAATTACGGGGGGTGCTGACATATTTCACTAACATTCAGAGAAGTGCTGTCATATTTCACTATTCCGAGAGGTGCTGAATATTTCACTAACATTCCAAACAGGTGCAGACATATTTCACTAACATTCCAAGCGGTGCAGACATATTTCACTAACATTCCGAGGGGTGCTGACATATTTCAATTACATTTCGAGGGGTTCTGACATATTTCACTAACATTCCGAGAGTTGCCGACATATTTCACTAACATTTCTAGGGGTGCTGATATATTTCACTAACATTTCAAAAGCAGTTGATAACCCTCAAAACTATATCATAAATGAAATTATAACTTGTAATTACCTTCGTTATTTATTACAGTTTTAATTGCTTTTTTTTTGGTTGATTGGTTGATTGATTGATTGATTGTTTGATTGATTGATTGATTGATTGATTGATTAATTGATTGATTGATTGATTGAGATTTTTATTCCAATGCGGGATTGTCTAGTTAAGCTTAACTTTCATGCAACCTTGAATTCAAGGTGGTACATTACACTTATTGTTTACATTGTGTTGACACTATGAATAATTTATAATAAATAATATGTCCCCAAATAATATTAGCTTGATGAAAATTAAAGACTTTTAATTTTAATCATAAATAATTATTAACAGTGACATAGAATTGACATAAACATTGAGGAAACATAGTTTATTGTGCTCGGTGAAAATTTTATTATTTGCAAAATTACAAAATTTCTAATTAAGTGTAATAATACAATATCTGTGCGTCTATTTAGCAATATAAGTTACCACTTTTAGTGCTATTTATACCATTGTGATGATCCATGATTTTGGAAGATAATCTTTCCAAAATATTTTTTTTACACTGAAACCGACAAATCTGATTATAAATATTTCTTCCCAAATTTAAGTCTTCTTTGAATATTTCTCTTGAGTAACGTCAAAAGTTTTCTAGCCACATAATTGCAAATGATTGACAAAGCCGAGTACTGAGCATGAATATTTTAGGTTTAAGGTTAATTAGTTTGCAAACGCATAAGTTCTTACAAAGAAGTGTTCACTTCAAAATTAAAATAACTCCAGCTCTTTTTGGCATCAAGAACAATATTTTATTGAGTATTGTTCGTCTCCTGAAAATTGCACTGATGCAATTTCATCACCTTTGTTGATGGGTTATTAACCAGTCAAAAACAAAAGAATTTAATGAAAGCTAATTAATAATGCATTTTCTCTGATAAAGAAGAAAATCGGTAACATTATGTAACATTATGGGAATGTCGTACTCGGGTCGTGTTGCACGTACCGGTGCTCGCTCAACAACGTGACGGGACTTTAGCGTTTTCCAAGTACTATTTACATGAGTTTCTGATACTCCTATCAAATACGGTTTAGTTCGGCTTTTAAGTTCCCTAGTTTCAACTATATTTTTAACAAGACTCTGCATTTAGGTGTATCATTTTGGCATGCACTTTCTCACTGGTTTCTAGCTATGGGATGCCACCGACTTCCTGTATATGCATTGCAATTTCCTCTGCTTCCGCTCCCATTAAGTCTACCTAATTTTTAATTTATATTTATAACATTACCGGTATTCACATTTTCACTATTGTATCCTATATCCGCTCTGTACTGTGCATTTTTTTTTTTTTTATCGTGGGAAACCTGTTATAGGGTGCAATTAGCCCCTCTTCAGGTGAACTAGGTATGTGCGGATAGGAAATTGTGAAGGGATGTCCGAGGGCTGTTTAAGAGGACTCAATCCCTTGCATTCGCCTTAACGACTGAGGAAAACTTCGGAAAAAACCTTCATTCAGGATTGCCGGTCTCGACGGGAATCGAACCCGGGACCTCCCGAATCAGAGTCGAGCGCTTAGCGCCCGAGCCAACACTGTCGGTGTACTGTGCATTGCGTAGAATACGCTTATAGCTTGGACACTCTCTGTCCCTTGAGTCATGGTCTGTATTTTTGTTCGAGTTATATCTGCTATTTTCTCTTAGACAAGTGCATGCTTTTACATCTGCTTCATACTGTGCATACGAGTGGATACCTCCGCAGTATCCGCATGCTTGCTCATGTCTACAGTCTTTACTCATATGTCCGTAACCACAACACTTGTATCACCTTTTTATCCATATACTTTCAACTACCTTACATTTTTCCATTCCATTCGCATTCGGATTATCAATAGTTTCTCTTTATCTTGGTTCATAACTTCCACCACTATGTTAACCGAGTCTCCATAGAAGTTGTTTTTCTGGTGTACTATCCTTACTTGGGTAGTCATTTTGTCTTGCTATTTCTTCCTCCCACTCTTTTCCATCATCTTTTACTGTCAGTCTTGGGACTCCGATGATTCCAGATTCAAGATGTTTATTGCCATGGATAAATATATACATGTATAAATTTAATGAGGCAAACACATTTAAAATTACTAATAAATAACAAATTTACATACTAATACAGTTTAATCTACCTACACAATTACACTAATAATAGATGTTGCATCAAGTAATAATTATAATAATTTTCATTTAGCCTATTGCTCATCCAAATAATCTTGAAGAGAATAATATGCTTTGTAGTAGAGGAGCAAGAGGTATGATTTTATTTCCCGTGCATCTTTCGTGGAAGAGTTTTGCGGTAAGTTGTATTCTATTAGGTAGTAGGATACAAGTTTTTTTGCACTTTCCTTGCAGGCCATCCTATGCTGCAGAGGGCGTCGGGGGCGTCGCGACGCCCTTACACGTTTTTTAAGAGGGATGATTTTTTATATCGTGTGCCTTTCGTGATAGAGTGTTGCTGTAAACTATATTTTGTTAAGGAAGAGCAAACAAATTTTTTGCATCTATTTTGCAGGTCCTGGTTTATGCTTGAAAGGGCGTCGGAGCGTCGCGACGCCCTATAACGTTTTTTAAGAGGAATTATTTTTTATCTCATGTGCCTTTCGTGATAGAGTATGCGGTAAAACTGTATTCTATTAAGTAATGACATACAAGGTTTTTTCACCAACCTTGCAGGTCCTGGCACGCTTCAGAGGGCGTCGGGGGCGTCGCGACGCCCTAAAACGGTTTTTTGAAAAGAGGAATGAATTTTTATCTCGTGTACCTTCGTGCTCGAGGTTGCGGTGAATTGTATTCTATTAAGAAATAGCATACAAGTTTTTAGCAACCTACCTTGCAGGTCTTGGTACGCTTCAGAGGGCGTCGGGGGCGTCACGGACGCCCTATAACGCTTTTTAAAGGGGGATTATTTTTTATCGCATGTGCCTTTTGTGATACAGTATTGCGGTGAATTGTATTCTATTAAGTAATAGCATACAAGTTTTTAGAAACCTATCTTGCAGGTCCTGGTAGGCTTCAGGGGGCGTCGGGGGCGTCGCGACGCCCTTTAACGTTGATAAAGATGCTTGATTTTTTATCACGTGTGCCTTTCGTGATAGAGTATTGCGGTAAACTGTATTCATTTAAGTAATATCATTCAAGTCTTTTGAACCTACCTTGCAGGTCCTGGTACGATTCAGAGGGCGTCGGGGGCGTCGCGACGCCCTATAACGTTTTTTAGAGTGATGTTTTTTTATCTCGTGTACCTTTCGTGATAGAGTATTGCGGTAAACTATATTTTATTAAGTAAGAGCAAACAAATTTTTTTCACCTATTTGCAGGTCCTGGTATGCTAAAAAGGGCGTCGGGGGCGTCGCAACGCCCATAATGGTTTTTTATAATAAAGATTATTTTTTATCTCGTGTGCCTTTCATGATAGAGTATTTCGGTAAACTATATTCTATTACGTAATAGCATACAAGTTTTGAGAACCTACCTGCAGGTCCTGGTATGCTTGAAAGGGCGTCGGGGGCGTCGCGACGCCCTAAAATGGTTTTCTGAAAAGAGTAATGGATTTTTATCTCGTTTACCTTTCGTGCTAGAATGTTGCGGTGAATTGTATTCTATTAAATAATAGCATACAAGTTTTTAGAACCTACCTTGCAGGTCTTGGCACGCTTCAGAGGGCGTCGGGGGCGTCACGACGCCCTAAAACGTTGATAAGATGCTTGATTTTTCATCTCGTTGTACCTTTCGTGATAGAGTATTGCGGTAATCTGTTTCTATTAAGAAATAGTTTAAGTGTTTTTATCACCTTCCTTGCTGGTCTTAGTTTGCTGCAAGGACTCTTAAAAATCACTCTTAAAAACGTTATAGGGCGACGCGACGCCCCCGACGCCCTCTGAAGCGTACCAGGACCTGCAAGGTAGATGCAAAAAACTTGAATGATATTACTTAATTGAATACAGTTTACCGCAATACTCTATCACGAAAGGCACATGAGATAAAAAATAATTCCTCTTAAAAAACGTTATAGGGCGTCGCGACGCTCCCGACGCCCTTTCAAGCATACCAGGACCTGCAAAATAGGTGAAAAAAATTTGTTTGCTCTTACTTAATAAAATATAGTTTACCGCAACACTCTATCACGAAAGGTACACGAGATAAAAAAACATCACTCTAAAAAACGTTATAGGGCGTCGCGACGCCCCCGACGCCCTCTGAAGCGTGCCAGGACCTGCAAGGTAGGTGAAAAAACCTGTATTTTCATTACTTAATAGAATACAGTTTACCGCAATACTCTATCACGAAAGGCACATGAGATAAAAAATAATTCCTCTTAAAAACGTGTATAGGGCGTCGCGACGCCCCCGACGCCCTTTCAAGCATACAGGACCTGCAAAATAGGTGAAAAAATTTTTTTTGCTCTTACTAATAAAATATAGTTTACCGCAACACTCTATCACGAAAGGCACACGAGATAAAAAATCATCCCTCTTAAAAAACGTGTAAGGGCGTCGCGACGCCCCCGACGCCCTCTGCAGCATAGCATGGCCTGCAAGGAAAGTGCAAAAAACTTGTATCCTACTACCTAATAGAATACAACTTACCGCCAAAACTCTTCCACGAAAGATGCACGGGATACCTGTTGCCCCCTACTATTGTTTAGCAAGATATCTTTTACTGTCTTTACACATACAAATCATTAGACTTTTCACTGTTAATACTGATTTTTTTTTTTTTATCATTCGAATCATTAGACTTTTCACTGTTAATACTGATTAACACTGACTGATTGATAATCAGTATTAACAGTGAAAAGTCCAATGATTAATATGTGTAACGTTACTACCTGTTATATAATTTCAATTTTTATAATATTTTTTACTATTTCTTTTAATTTGTCAATTTCAGTAATATTTTTTACGTCATTTGGAAGTTTGTTAAATAGTTTGATTTTGAAATATAAAGAATTGATTTGAGTTAGTTTGCTATCAGAGTGATCATGACTAGTAGCTTGCACAGTTCGGGCCGGACATGTTTCTTGACTACATAGTTTTCTCCCATCTTGTTTCTTGTTTCTTCAATTAGTTTATCACATTCTTCCTTTATGTCACATCCTACAATTAGATCTCCTTTGCCCAACTGTTTCATGGATGTTATTCCCAGTTTAAGCGCTATTGGGTTAACTGGTTTTTTTAAATGTTTTCAGTGTGTCTTGTTTCATTTCAGAATTATTTTTCGGTTTTATTACTATTAAGTTATCTCATCCATCACTTTCTTCATTTTGTAATACATGGCTATACTTAGGCTTGTGTTTTACCAGTTGTTGTATCTTTGTTTTACTTGACATGTATTCCTCCAGTTCACTGCTTTGCTCTGCATAGACATGTTTCCTTGGATTGACAGCATCAGCTGATGCACTCTCATCAGCACCCGAAGGCGAAGCTGCTTCACTCTCTCGAGACAAGCCTGCAACATCACGACTACCCTGTCTTGCAATATTGTTCCGTGTCTTCCCTTTGTTGCCGCTACTGGTACTGGCTCCTCTAAAAGCAAAGAGATGTTGACCATGGCCAAGGCCGTTCCACTCTAACCTCACTTTATTTCACTTTCATTAGTTCCTTTCTTAGGCCCTCACTCTTTTCCTCTTCTAGCTTCAGTCTCTTCTGCATTTCATCTACAAGTTTTAATGCCAGCTCCATTTCGAGATCTCTCTTTGTGTCCAATCCTTCCCTCACCTCGCACTTCTTGCGTGTTGTGATTGAAAGATCAAGGCCTAGGCCTACCCCTTGGGCACTGACATCACCATCATTTCGCTGATTTTCATTTCTTGATTTAATCAGCACTTTTTAAAACGCCTTTTAGAGTACTTTTATTTCCCATTTTTCCTTCACCCCTATTTACTAGTTCATTTCTTAGTTCACTCACCGAAAGGTAATTCATTCAAACACTCCATTAGTTCTTTTTCTTTCACTTCACTTTTTGCCATCTTACACTTCTTATGTGAGAGTCAACTTGTCTCAAACTCTTTTCAGAAGACAACCTTGCATATTGACAAAATCTGTGTAGCCTTGATATATTCTATGGTTTTTACTTTTCTAGGTGCCCGTTGGGGCGCCGCAGCCAAGCCGCGGTGCGCTAAACACTCAAGCACCTTATACAGCAAGCAGAGTTGGGGTGATTTCGAGGTGTTACCCAGCCGTCATGTAACGTGATGTGAACTTGAAAACTATCACAATCGAGGGGATTTAGGTACCTTACAACACATGCCAAATTTTATTAGGGTACGACCATTTCTTCTTGGTGAAAAAATGGCTTGAAACATGCTCAAAATCACTTTAAGGATGTTAGGTACTGCTACTGCTACTACTGCTACTGCTAACATCTCTTTCGTCAGTTTCAATCGGCCCGCGATTCTGACCAGACGGGTGGGGCTACAATGTTCATATTTTACATGGACATTAGGGTTATAGTAATATAGTCTCTTTTGAAAAAAAAAGTTGAAAAAGTTTGCTGGAAGGCTTCCAAATAAAGGTTTTTAGCCTTATACACTAGGCATACAATCAACAAGTAACTATAGTTACTTGACACTTGTTGACGGTACAAGCAGAGTAAGGCGGGAAAGTGCGATACGTAAACAAATGGCGGACATTTTAAATTTTGCTTCTATGTGTGAAACGAGAAAAGTTGTCATTATACTCTCATAAAACAAATCAGAAACCGTCCCTGACCTAGGCCCAGATGTAGAAAATTATTTATAATACAACAGTGTAGGTCTAAAGTTCCATTAGGCTATAGGACTAGATAAAATTAATACTTACATTACATGTTTGACAAACCTAGCCAACCCTAGGCCAGCACAACCTTGTTCTGACACACTTCCCGCACAAATAACTAGTTTTGATTACTAAAAGCTTAATGCAGATAAACAATTGTATGATTGTCCACCTAGGCTATACAAAAATGTTCGGAAATAATACACATATTCTTTTCTTTTTAGCCATATTTAGCCATGATCAAAGTCAGCTTGCTGCTACACACAATGTCGAAGCAAGGTGTCAAATATGAGCGTGCTCATTCTGTTTGTTTATATAATTGCATCAATCAAATCTTTTCATGCACTGCCATCTAGAATACATATAGAACGTTTTCGAGCTCTTTGCTACGCAAATCTTTTTAAAGTGTCTGGATTTCGTGAACTTCACCCCACGTGAATAACAGCAATACTCTTTCAACTCACAACCCATGACGTTTTCCACGATACCGTTCAAGAATACCAATTCCTTCGAAAACGAAAACGACTTCGTTTTCAAATTGCGTTTTCAACTCATCTCCCACGAACTCAAGAATTGGGGTCCAGTCCTTATACCGTCTTTATACTACCATGGTTATACCACCTATACCCAGGATGTACATGAATCCGGGTCTAGATATTTTACATCCTATTGTTATTGCTAAAACCATAGAAATTAAATCAACTTTGATAAAATTATTATATTTTAACAAATAATTTTACAATGGAACTTGAAAAAGTAATGAGATCACACACATAACAAAAACTTGTAGAAATACAGCCAAACCTTACACACTCAAAAGAAATGAGATCTAAAAAAGTGCCAAGCTCATCTACCCTTCCACATTTGCGCATTCTTAATTCATAAACGTACAGTGTCCCATAACAGCATCCTCGAAAAGCTTGGCAAAATAAAATTTGCATGTTATTACGTTTAAATTAATTAGAAAAAAGAACTTGGTTGAACTATTACGTTTAAATTAATAATCGCAAATTCTATTTTGCCAAGCTTTTTGAGGATGCTGTTATGGGACACTGTACATTTATGAATTAAGAATGCGCAAATGTGGAAGGGTAGATGAGCTTGGCACTTTTTTTAGATCTCATTTCTTTTGAGTGTGTAAGGTTTGGCTGTATTTCTACAAGTTTTTGTTATTGTAGGATGTAAGGTACCGGTAATCACAAGAGACACTTTACTGTTAATCTATTGTTTATTACGATCACTCTAATACATACATCCACTCACGGGTCCCTAGTTCCGTGTCCCGTCAGGGCTGCCAATCTCCAAACACTACACATCTCCCCCCATAACATAGTATCCCAAAAAAAATCCCAATCAATAGTAGAAGTACCTTAGGACAGTGGGTTTAAGTCACAGTATAGTCCCTCCACCTCTTAGGCTGCTTCTTCTCCCGGCTCGAGCGTCGAGGCTCCTGGGCTACTTCATTACTTGGCAAAGCAACCTGGGGTCGGCGTCTGCTGACGTCCTCCGTCTCTGGTACTGCCATTGGATTGGGCGGAGCAACCGGGGGTCGGCGTCTTTCGACGTCCTCGGTCTCTGGTACTGCCATTGGATTGTTGTCACTATCAGGAACAGCCTCGGAATCGACGACTGTAGGTTCCTCATGAAACCTCTTCACGAATGAGGAGTTTCGTCGATATTTTACGCCGGCAGGCGACTGAACGACCACACTGTTGCCAGTCTTCTCAACAACTTGATGGGGCTCCATCCCGAATCGAGAAGCCAGCTTATGTGTAGGTTTCTGCTGGAGCAGAACAGTGTCCCCCACGTGAATTTGGGACTCACGGGCTCCCCTCTTGGCATCCGTGTACGCCTTACCTTGGGCCTTGCGCTCGCGGTCACGGTCTCTTATCTCTTCGTCGTTTAGGGCGTCTTCCACCTCAGGAAGTTTGGTCCTTAGTTTTCGGTTGAAAAGCATTTCTGCTGGGCTCACTCCTGTGGTTGAGTGTGGGGTAGCCCGGTACATAAGTAGGTACTTTTGAAGTTCTTCTTTCCAATCTCTTCCCTCTGCATATGCAATGCGCATCCGCTTCAGGAGTCCCCGGTTTTGCCTCTCGATTTCTCCATTCGCTTGGGGCCACAGTGGTGTCGAGTGGTGTTCGGCAATCCCGTTGGATTCAAGGAACTGCTTATAGGTATCGCTGATAAACTGTGGGCCGTTGTCTGACTTGACTGCGACTGGCAGTCCATGCCTGGCAAACATCTCTTCTAGTACAGGTATCATCTTGGGTGCCGTGATCTTCCCCATGACTTCCACTTCAATATATCGACTGTAATAATCGACTACAACAAGCAAGTTGTATTCGTCGATGGGACCAAGGAAGTCAATGGCCAAATGCTGCCAAGGGCGGGTTGGGAGTTCAGTTCTGGTGACGGGTTCACATGGATCAGGATAGCCAACAAGTTGACATCCGTGGCAGTTCTTTACATGTTTCTCGGCCTGACGGTCAATGTCTGGCCACCATACCTTCGAACGCAGTCGATGCTTCATTTTAAACAATGCCAGGGTGACCCTCATGGGCTATTTCAAGGTTTTCTTGCGAGTACTCTGGGGTAGGATGACTCTGGTTCCCCTGAGGACAATGTTGTCCACCACGCACAGCTCATACTTAATTATCTCATATCGCCGTAGCTCGGCAGGCCATATCCCCTCGAGTATGCCCCTTCGGAGGGAAACCAACTCTGGATCTTTAGCCGACTCTTCTTCAACTTCTTTCATGGTCAAAGCCTTAGGAATGGCTTGTTTTGTAATCCATTTGACATATAGGTCATCATGTCCTCTTGTGGGTGGTGCTAGGCCTCCGGGTAGCAATCGGGAAAGTGGGTCAGCAATATTTGTTTTACCGGGCCGATATAAGACGGTATATTCATAACCCTGAAGGCGGAGAACTCATCTCTCAATCCTAGCGCACGGCCTAGACTTCTTGGAGAATATGAATTCCAATGGGCGGTGGTCAGTAACCAGTGTAAATGGGCCTCCCAGAATGTAGAATTGGAATCGTTCACATGCCCAAACCAGGGCCAAGGCCTCTTTTTCAACTTGACTGTATCTCGTCTCCGCGTCAGTCAACGCTCGACTCGCGTATTCGATGACTCGAGGTCCTGCCGGAGTTGTTTGAATCAAGACCCCTCCCAGTCCAAACGGGCTTGCGTCTGCAACTATTGTTGTGCTTGACATGGGGCTGTAATAGGCCAATCCTGAGGCCTTGGCCAACCGCTGTTTGAGGGTTTTGAACCCCTGCTCTTGCTCTGGTCCCCAAACGTAGTCGGTCCCCGCCTTTGTTAGCTTACGGAGCGGGTGAGTCAGCGTGGAGTAGTCGGGAATGAATCTCGAGTTGTACCCCACCAGCCCCAGGAAACTTTCCAACTCTGCACGATTTTCTGGAGCCCTGCAATCCAAATAGATTGTACTCTATCTTCTAAGGGTCGCACTCCCTCCTTAGAGAATATGTGACCTCTGTAGGTTACCTCAGACTTTCCGATAACACACTTGTCGGGATTAAGTGTTAACCCCTTGTTGTTCAACACCTGAATTAGTTTCTCTAGGCGCTCGTCATGTTCTTTTTTGGTTTTTCCAGACACAATCAAGTCATCAATATAAACTCTGACCCCTTCACAGTCTCTCACCACGTCGGTCATAAGCCGCTGAAATGTCTCTGGTGCACAGCTAATTCCGTAAAAAAGTCTGGTAAATCTGTAAACAGCATTATGGGTGCCAAATGTGGTTATCTCCCTGGAGTTTTCATGAAGTTGTACCTGTAAAAATGCACTTTTTAGGTCAACCACACTCCATATGGTGCTGCCATGCATGGCCGACACGTCGTCTTCAATTTCTGGGATCGGCTGTCGCTCGCGCACAATTGCTGTGTTTGCCCTTCGCATATCTACACATGGTCGCAGTTCACCAGATTTCTTTGTGCTTAACACTAGTGGAGATATCCATGGCGTGGCGTCATTGACTTTTTCAATTATTCCCTCTTTCAGCCAGCAATCCATCTTCTCGTCAAGCTTTTTCCTCAACTGGTGTGGAACCCTCCTTGCAGGCTGAGCCACAGGCTGCACGTCCTTTTTGATGCGTAGCTCCAGCTGAAAGTCTTTGAGTTTGCCTACTCCACTGAAAACCTGTGGGTACTTTTCCATGTATTTTTCCAGTTCATTAGGGTTCGGGCTTAGGGCATTTCCCTTCCCTGAGCTTACACTCTTGACCTCATCTGTCTCTAAACCAAGTCTCAGAACCCCGAGACCTATTGCTGTTGATTTACCTAAAATAGGCGATCCTCTACCCGCAACAACGTAAAAACAAGTGGATCGTTTGGGACCATTGTTCAACACGATCGATGTTGAGAACTTACCAAGGACTTTGAGGGGTGTCTCGCTTCCGTATGCAAAAATCTTCTTAGAAGTCTCCATACAGGTTCCGGTTATCTTCTGTTTCTTGCAACGTTCCCAGCTCTCTGATCTAAAATATTGCATGAGGCTCCAGAATCTATCATAAGTTTAAGATTGACCCCTCCAACCTCTGCCTTGATAATGACATCATCATCCAAAGAAAAAACACAAATTGGTTACTGTGAAGGAATAACCATCACTCTCACTTCCTCATCATCAGCGTTGAGCTGTGAAACTTTTGTGTTTTTTTTCTTTGTAGAAGTTTTTTCTGATGCTCCCTCCACCTTGTTCCTGGATTTACAGCATTTCTCAAAATGGCCTGTGCCTTTACATTTGTTACATACCTTGTTTCTCGCCGGGCATCTCTCATCTCGGGCTGTGTGGCCTGTGTAGCCACAACGAAAACACTTGTAATCTGGATCATTACCTTTTGAATTTCGCGCCGTCGTTAGCATTAAACTTTAAGTTGGCAACACTGCTGTCTCCCCTCCCCTACCTTCCATTATGGCGGCATGTTGCTGTGACGTTTCTAGACTTCTGGCAATCTCTTTGGCCATTTGTAGGTTAGGTTGTCACCTTTTTCAAGTAGTTTAGTTCGTAGCTCACTCGATCTGCATTTGGTCACTAGCTGGTCGAGTAACGCCTTTTCCTCGTTGTAATTGGAGAAATCGCAGTTCGCGCTTTCTCCCTTAAGCCTAGTGATAAACTGATGAACTGTCTCATCTTCTCTCATTTCCATTTTCCGGAAATTATAACGCACGTACACAGAGCTCGCCTTACCTTGAAAATGCACGTTTAGCGCCCTCAAACATACGTCGTACTCGTTGACGTCTTGGCCCTCGCCTACGCCTAGATTGCCGGCACCAAGAGCGACAGGCAATGTGTACCAGATGTTCTGACCTCTTCGCCAGCATGATGCAATAACTTAAATTTTTTAATGTTATTATCTGTGACGCCCTTGGAGCCTATGAAAATGTCAAACTCTTACCCACCTGCGCCACCTTTCGGCAACTGTGGCGTCATCGCCATGGGTGTCGAAAAGGACGTAGGCCTTGGCCTAGGCCTAGGCCTAGGCTCTCAGTCTCACTCATTGTTTCTTATTCCGTATTTAAACTCACGAATTTAATCACTGCACGCGTTAGTGTTTTACCACGTCGCCAAAATGTAGGATGTAAGGTACCGGTAATCACAAGAGACACTTTACTGTTAATCTATTGTTTATTACGATCACTCTAATACATACATCCACTCACGGGTCCCTAGTTCCGTGTCCCGTCAGGGCTGCCAATCTCCAAACACTACAGTTATGTGTGTTGTTTTTACTCCAACATAATATAATTTCTCAAAGTATAGGTTTGAAATTCACTTAGCTCTCTTACCTCATTTTCAAAAGTTTGGATACGATATCACTACTTTAGCAAACAATTATCTACATTTTAACCAAATTTATAACACTGAACACCAAGTATAATATAATAAAATAAATACAATAACCAAGTTAAATAAGTTTTTCAGGAGCCAATTCCTATAATGTTGGGTGTGGGTCTTTTGTCTGAGTAAATGACCAACGTTTTCACAAGTTGGTGGCCAGTTTGGCCTCTTGACCTAGCAGATCAGTTTGGATGACAACTTCGACAGTGTCTCTACGACAACCAAGTTCAATGACACAGTCTCTTCGAAACCTACAATATTCATCTTTCATCAGTTGTTGTGGACACTTCAGAGATTCAATCATTCATGATATACGAGTACTTTGATGTGGAATTGTGAAAAACAAGCCAAGCACTACAGTTGAAAGAGAATGCCCGAGAAGTTTCAGTTGATTCGAACGCAAGTGTTGAAGTGTGGCTGTGATTCGTGATCAACGGACACAGACGAAGTGAACAGTTGTTACCGGCTTTGAGAACAGGGAACCAGTTATGAGATGGATCCTGTGATCGTCGAGCAGTGTATCATCCGACAAAAGACGCAAAAGTTGACCTGAAACAACAGAACTAGATGTGGTCGGAACCAGATGAAGTGCGCTAACTTCACAGGGGTTTGAAACATGCAAAGAACAGAGAGGCATGAGACGAAGAGCGCTATATTGCGAAGGAACTTAGTGAAAAACTGCTAAAAAGCCAAGACTTAAGTTACATGATCGAAGCTGCACTCATAGCAAATGGCTAGGAGTTCATCCCGAAAAAAACTGCACCTAAAAGTGTTGAATTTACTGTCTTATGATAACTGTGCATCATCAGGCCACAACTGCATCAAAGATGAGTTGTTAACCCATTTTGAACATCGTACACCGTGAATGGTATGTTTGTAAACAATTTACTTAATAACACTCAACAATACGGACACTAAAATTGTGCATAGATAAGAGAGTATGGATTAACCGATTAAACATTCTTAAGATGGAAGGTGTGATGTATCAAAACAATTTGCTTGTACATTACTAAACAGATTGGCAAGTTGTAGAGTAAGATTGAACTGCTACTATAACAGAAATTAGTGTTATGCAAAGGAAGCTCGTATGGAAACTATAAACATGTCTTTGGCTGTGCATTCTCAGCCACGGATAACGTATATCACTCAAGGAATTGACACCTGCCACAAACATGATGAATTCCACGCTGTTATTGCGGAAGTTGTTGGAAGACAACGAACATTGTTTGGCGGTTACTACCACGCTCGTAATCACCATGCCGAAGATGAAGCTGAAGACATTAAAAAACATTACTTCATTCATCAGTTAAAACTGTCCCAAATTATCTACCTCACGTTAGGTAAGTATTTATTTTTTTCAAAATAAGTATAGTAATAAGAAAAGCCTAATAATTAAATTCACTTAACATGAAGTTCTTCGAATCTCACCATTATCATTTTGGACTACATTTTTAGGTTACATTGTTTCAATATTATCTACGGTACAATTTATTAGCTTAAACAATGACAAAGAGTTGATGCATGCTGTTGTAATATTGATGAATATAAACAGACTTTTAAGAATCATTATTTTACATTCAACAACAGTGCCAATACTATTCAAATAATTTGTGTTGAGTTGAAGTTTGTACGTTAGAATCAGTTATTTTAAAGGCTGAAGTTAACAAAAAAATATCGCTTTGAAAGGAAGGTTAACGAGCTATCAAGAAGGCTTTATGTTTCTCTAGATACGAGTACACCACTTTTAACACGTAATAATACCTGTATCGCTGTAGCTTCCACTGCATCCACCACTCTAGATCAACACCGTCGGCTGTGACGAACAGATCATTGAGCGGCGAAGTAAAGACCGTCGTATCCAAGAACAATTGTGAATAGTAGAGGATGTTCACACAGAGAAGAGTACAACGAATTTCACCAACAGCTTTTGGTAAAGTAAATGGTCGTTGTTGGTAGTGGCCTTGGTTATATGGGGTGAAATCACGACTACGATGTAGACAGTCAGGTTACAGACCGATATGAGGGGCACAAAGTAGTAGAGGTGGTAGGGTCGGTCCATGCAGAGACACAGCACGACTGCCATGAAGTTCAGTCGGAACATAACCTGGAACAGAAATGTATTGAAGAATGAAAGTAAGAATACACAAGCTGAATGTATCATCCAACACTATGTGGCCGTCGCTTTACAACTTTATCAACAAAATGTTGTGATCAATATTTGTAATACTTCAATTTGCTGGGAGCTATTTCCATATTAGCCTACACAGTGCAATTAAGTCCTCATTGGCACGTGCACAAAATGTTAAATATATGGACACCTTATCATCCGAAACCAATTAATTCTAAATGGACATTGAAAAGAAAGATAATTTTTTACCCTCACCTGTTGTAATCGTAGAGCGCTCGCTTCACCCGTGCGCCAGAAATGACTCATGTGGTTGTAGCCATAGAGGAAGATATAAGCAGACGTGGTCGTTCGAATTTTCTTGTAGATTGACATAACCCGACTCGCCCCCGTAATATTGTAGACCAAGATAACTAGCATCATCCAGCCTAGGGAAACATCAAGAGTCGTTTAATAATGTTAGTGTTAAACATTGTGTTCGTTCAAAGAATCTTGGAACGAATACAATATTCGTTTGAAATGTTTAATATGAATAAGTTCTCACCTTTCCACTCATCCGTCTGGTTCCTGTTTAGAACGTGGGAGTGTTTGCTTTGTTTGGTGAACACCAGCCCGAGCGCTAAGAAGCAGCCGAGCGGTAGAAAGAAGTTACTATAGGAGAAATGTTTGTTCTCTCTGCCGAAGAAGTCAGCCCGGTCGCACAGGAAGAAGTAAGCCATGATGAGGCCGAGCTTGGCCAGTGACGTCACCAGGATGTAGGGGTCTTGTCCGGGCTGTTGTTCGCCTCCGTGACTGAGTGGGGTGTAGGTATAAGCAATGATGCCAGAAAACGATCTGACCTTCTTCCATACACCCATAATACTCACAGTAAGACCACTGAAAGGTAGAAGAAAACAATAGAAACCCTATCTGTACTTAAGTTACCTTTATGGTAATCCGATGTATTCAAAGATATTTAATGGGCTTAGAGCATCGGGGCTATATATTTATGTATTGCAATGTTACCATTAAATAAATATACGGCATGTTAATTAGCTGCTAAATTATTATACTGCTGCACAATCTCGACCCTTTTGGACTATTGGAGGTCTCTTTGATTGATGAAGCACAATGGGTTACATTATTTTCACAATTCAAATTAGAAATAAACATTTTTCTTCAGGGTGAAATACAGGATACATCAATATTAAAGACCTCACAAATATAATAATGTTAGAGATAAAGAACCAGGGATGCAATTATTATCATGGGTGTATTACATTTTTTTTTTTTACCTAGGAAACCTGCCCAGGGTTCAACGCATGCCACCCTTCAGGTGTCTAACTAGGTATATTGGAGTGAGGACAATTGTGAAGGGATATCAGAAGGCTGTTCAAGAGGACTTAATCTCTTACATTTGCATTAACGACCGAGGAAAACCTAAAAATTGCCGATCTATATGGGATTTGAACTCGAAACTTCTTGAATCAGAGTCGCGCGTTGAACGCTCGAGCCGGAACTGTCGGTTTCCTGGGTATGTTCTTTCAGCTCTGGTTTATCCGCAACCCGAGCGTAGATAAATGCTGGAATACTTAGATATATGGACGGTAAACTACGCTCCCTATTTTGTTTGCTTGTTCCTGGAAAGATTTCTTACCTCAATACGAATATCGTGAATGTGATGGACTGAACAAGCGTCACATGCAATTCCTTCCTTGAACAGCAAGTTCCATCTACGAAGTTCATGTGATCATTGCAGAACCAGTTTGTAAACACCTGATAAGCACCATTTGGCAACATAAGATTAATTGATTTGAGATTGATTTTTAATAAAAATAACTTTTCTTCAACATACTTGTACATCGATCTCCAACATATTTGTTCCAAAATGAAGTGGATCCCGCATTGATTTCATATCGGCCTCAACAATGAGTTTAGAACTGGACCAGAATTGAGCTGAACTTCTGCTGACAATCTGCAACGTTTGGTAGGTTAGATTAACTTGTAAGTCGTTGATCGATAGACTATGTCAATCATGTTAGAAAGTATTAGATATGATTGTTGGTTAGAAGTTATTATACCAGGATTGGTCTTGGGCAAGCATCCAAAGGAAGAAGACAACGATAACTGAAGTTTCTTTGTTGAAAAAATATAGAAACCCAATGGAATGCCAGCTACTTTTCCAATAATAGATATGTTCCTCGAATGACACTTGGTTCCTTCAAGTTCCTTGGATCGTTGATAAACATAAGCAAAGTCATTATTATTAAAACCAAAGCAATTCCAGTTACATGTTACATATAATGCTCAATCTTGTAAATCAAGGAAGTACCAATAATGGACAAAATTTAGTTATATAACTTATTTAAATATACCTGATAAAAATTTGTGAAAAGCAAACATTATTTGAGTTCACTGTTGCTTGAGACGAAAGTACAACATACATTTAATTCATCCCAAGTTTCAAGTAAAGATTTACATTTTATATAAAACAAACATATGTAACATCGCAGCCCTATCCCATGATATATTTTTAATTTTTGCTTTTAAATCTGTCATATATGCCTCATGTCTTATGGAACTTTTAATACAAATTTCTGGACTTTAATTCATATATCAACAAGTGCCTAAATCAGTGCTCATTTGCATACAGCCATGCAAATTCAAGGCAGCTAGGCTGCCAATATTAGACCAATATTAGATTTCCTATTAATGCCATCCTTTCCCACCGGCTGTGATGTATTCTGTATCACAGCCCGCAATTGCGTCTGTCAGCACTATGCTGGCAACTCACTACTCAGTGTACTCTCAGCCGCTCCGTCGGAAAGAAGCTCAAGTCTCTCGCTCGTAGAGAACGCGTGTGTGTTTCTACGCACTGTACTCGCACCTCGCCAGTGTATACGTATACAGTGTACCTGGTAACTATTTCTATTGTGTTAACATTATATTAGTGTTATATTTTCACCATTATAATCGCTCTCGCCGCCGACGCCCCCGACGCCTCCGCCGCCTGCCGCCCAGCTGAGTAAACTACACGCCCACCGCCCTGCTACCTTGCCCAGCTCTTACAGCAAGTCGGTAAGTGATTTCAGTATATTTCGCAGCTCGGTTTCCCTCAAACTCTCCGCCTCTCACGGTAATCTCGATTCCAAAATCCTATAATACAGTCCACTAACACCCCCCCCCCCCCCCCCCCGAATACCTAGTCGTCAGTTGGCCCCCCTCGCCCTACACTAGGTCGCTTGTAGGAATATCTCGCCTACGCGCTAACAAAGTTGGTCCTCCTGGCGCCGAATCTTCAGCCAGTTTTCATTGATTCTCATATCATCAATTGTCCAGTTTTACTTTCATGTAAAATCTAATCTCCCACGTGTCTCTTATCGCAGTCACACGCCTCAGTACATGGTACATGATCCTCGCCTGTCCGCACTCGACGCTTATATCTGCGTCAGCACCTCGGCTCGTATTCGTACGTGCTTGTAATCCACCTCGGCGCTCATCTGAACATTGTTGAACATTGTTCAGCGCTATCTCGTGTTCTTCTCTCACATTTCGTTCACACAACTGCAATAATTGTTTATAATTATTTTCTTCGCTCTTTCTCGGCTTTCTTAAGCTCGCAACATTGCTTTCTCAAAACTTGTTTGTTATTTCATTTTATAATTTGCAAATTATAATTCACTGTCTGTCCTTGATTTTCGTCTGCTTATTTCTACTTGTCGACTTACTTGTCACTTCGTCTTACTTTCACGTTGCACTTATTTACATACAACATGTCTGAACAGCAGAAACAGCAAGCCAACGCTTTTCTCAAAACTCGCGAAGAACTGTTTGCATCTGCGCAACGCATATATGAAGCTTTTAATAATCTAAAGCCCGACGACGTACCACTCTTCAAGCCTCGCTATGACGAGCTCTTGTTTCTACAAAATAAATTTGATAAAGTACAAGAATCGATCATCGTGTTCAATTCCAAATTGGAAGAAAACGTCAAACCACTTGAAGTGAGAAAGGTCAGAATAAGTTTCGATGATCTAATATTCTCGGCACAAAAACGTTACATCGCAGCCTCACAGTTAATTGTCACTACTCCAGCAGTGACCCCACAACCAGCTGTTGTTAATTCAACAAATTCGCTCCCCACCATTAAATTACCTAATTTCAATGGTGACCTCGCACGGTGGCCGGAATATTACGCATTGTACCACTCTCTAGTGGATCAAAATACTAGTCTCAATGCAGTGCAAAAGTTTCACTACTTGAGATCATCCCTCCAAGACGCCGCCCTTTCAACGATCTCCAGCTTCATAATATCAAATGAGAATTATGCAATCGCATACGCAACTTTGATCAACAGGTATCAAAATAAACGTCTATTGGCTGCTATGTACATACAGCAGGTACTTCATCCCTCTCAAATCTGGAAACCACGCTTCCCTTCAGCACTTTTTGAACGTTCATAGAAGTTCTATCGACGCTCTCAAAGGGTTGGAAATTGGTGATCTCGCCGATTTCCTCTTATTATCGATCACCCTCGCGCACTTGGATCTAAACACACGTAAGCAGTTTGAATTCAAATGCTCATCGCATAGCACGCCCACTTACTAACAGGTTATCGATTTCCTCGAGGAACAAAGCCGCACTTACGAGCTTTGCGGACTTGACCATATTTCCGCTGCAAGCTCAACTAAGCTCAAGCCTACAGGCGCTTCTCAGCCCTTCACTACCACTCGAAAAATTAATTCGCTGCTTGTCGCGAAACCTTCTCCTCCTACTCAGCCACAGCCACGATCGCCCGCGCAAACACGCTCGTGTCCATCTTGTGACGGCGATCACACACTCTACAACTGCTCAACATTCCTCAAGCAGTCCGTGGAGGAGAAGTACCAAACTCTGCGCAATCTAAAGCAATGCGTTAATTGTCTTGGCAATCATGACAAACAACACTGTATCTCTCTAGGCTCGTGTCGCGAGTGCCACAGTAAGCATCATCACACGTTGCTCCACTCCGCGACGTCGACCTCCCCCACTGTCAGCGCCCCAGCTGACACTCGCCCACTGCAGGGTAACAAACCTACAGTGGGACTAGCACTGGCTTGCCAACTACAGGTCAGTCAGCCCCTCAAGCGCTCTGCCATGCTTGGCACGCTGCGAGCTCTGATCCAGGACAATTCTGGTAGATATCAACCCTTTCGCGCGATCATCGATTCAGGCTCGCAAATTTCTGCAATCACACTCTCTCTCGCAAGACGTCTCGGCCTAAAACTCCATTCCAGCGTCATGGAATTGTCCGGCATTGGACACGCTTCCGCCCGAGTTCACGGTATCGTCGATTGTGAGATAGCCTCGCGCTTCAAACCTCATCAAACCTTTGCTGTTCAAGCTCTGGTTCTATCCACCATCACTGGCCACATGCCCGCCAGGTCAGTGCCTCTCGATGTTGTCGAGAAATACCGAGGCCTCTCTCTAGCTGACGATAGATTCAACCTCCCTGACCAAATCGACTTCCTCCTTGGAGCCGATCTCTACCTCGACGTTCTCCAAAAGGATGGAGACATAATAATCAGAGGCAGTCCCTCTGCTCTGAATACAGTCTTTGGTTGGGTCATCATGGGTCCTGTTCAAACATCGGAAGCTCCCTCTCACACCCCGCTATCTCTGCTCGCGAGCTCCTCAAGCTTAGACCGCTCTCTGCGTCTCTTCTGGGAAACAGAAGAGATAGCACGCCCTCAACATAAGGATCCAAATCATCAGTTATGTGAAGAACACTTCATGTCCTCACACACTCGTTATGAGAACGGACGCTACTCCGTCGCTCTGCCCTTCAAGCCCGCGACTTCTCCTCTCTGCTCCAACCGCTCGGCCGCTCTACAAAGTTATTTAAGCTTAGAACGACGCCTCAAACGAACCCCCGAGCAGGAGGACGCATACCATCTCTTCATGAAGGATTACGCTGCATCTCAACACATGCAACTTGCACCACAGCCAGCAGATTATGTAATTCCTCACCACTGTGTTCACAAACTGACTAGTTCGAGCACAAAACTCCGCGTCGTCTTCAACGCCTCTTATCAAGATAAGAACGGCGTTTCACTCAACCACAACCTTCTCAGCGGACCAAAGCTGCAAGCAGATCTTCCCTCCGTCCTGACAGCCTTCAGGACACACGCTGTTGCCATCTGCGCGGACATACGACAAATGTACCGGCAGATCCTCGTTCATCCGGAAGATCGAATTCACCAACACATCTTCTGGCGCCCATCACCTGACTCTCCTGTAGTCGAGTACCAACTCAACACGGTCACGTATGGCCTCACGTCCTCTGCGTTCTTAGCACAACGCGTGCTCTCTCAACTAGTAGCCGACGAAGGAGATCGCTTCCCACTTGCTGCTCAAGCAATAAAGTGTCAAATGTACATAGATGATCTCGTCTCTGGCGCAAGTGATCTCGCTCACGCTCGCTCCTTGCAATCTGAATTGCAAGCCCTAGTTGCCCTTGGAGGATTCGAATTCAGGAAATGGGCCAGTAATGTTTCTGACGCTCTAACAACGCTTCCTCACGAGCACCTAGAAACGCCCCTTGTTTTCTCCAACGAGGAACAAGGTATCAAGATACTGGGCTTGTTGTGGGATCCTCATTCCGACTGCTTCTCCTTCCATACGGAATCCTTTTCCGGATCTGTCACCAAGCGGTCGACTCTCTCCTACATAGCCAAGATCTTCGATCCGCTCGGCTTCCTCACTCCCTTCGTGTGCTGGATGAAGATGTTCCTGCAACAACTCTGGTTACACCCACTTCAATGGGATGACCCGCTCCCCGACCAGCTCACTCAGAGTTGGTTGTCCGCAGTTTCCGACGTTTCTCAGCTCTCCTCGCTTCGGATTCCACGAGCTTTTCCAGACAGTCGTGGTGTCCACAAGCTGGTTGGATTCTGTGACGCCTCAGAGAAGGGTTTTGCTGCAGTGCTCTACCTGCACACACAACGCGGATCCACATCTCACGTCACGCTATTGCGTGCAAGAAGCAAGGTATCTCCAATCAAGCCACTGACAATACCCAAGCTGGAATTGTCATCCGCGCTCTTGTTGTCTCGGCTCGTTCAGACGACCTTGCCATCCCTCTCTACTCTCACTCTGGATTCCGTGGCTCTATACACGGACTCCATGATCGTCCTTGCCTGGCTCGCCACTCCGCCCCACCGTCTCAAAACTTTTGTGGCAAATCGTGTTGTTGAAGTTTTGGAGACCTCAAGCCCTACCAACTGGGCTCATGTCGCCTCAGAAGAGAACCCCACAGACTGTGCGTCTCGTGGTTTACTCCCATCCGAGCTGATGGCGCACCCTCTGTGGCTGGCTGGACCTCCGTTCCTGCGTTCACCAGCTGAAACGTGGCCACGCTCCGGCCACACTCTAGACGCTCTGATCGATCTGCCCGAAGTGAAGACTTCAGCCACTACCCTCGTCACAAACGCTGCAGTCGATCCTCTGCTCACGTGTCTGGAGAAGTTCTCCACACTGCTCCGCGCTCAACGTGTATTTGGCCAAGTCATACGGTTCACGCGACTCCTGTTGGCCAAACGCAATCGCACTCCACCTCCCTCAGGGCCTCTGCAACCGTCTGAGTTGCAGGACGCTCTCAATCTGTTGATTCGAGTTACTCAAAAGCACTACTACGCAGATGAACTCCGCAGATTGTCCCGCAGTCAAGCTGGATCGTCTCGTCTCGCGTCCCTGAATCCATTCATCGACCAAGTGGGGAATATCAGGGTGGCCGGCAGGATTCGCCATTCCCTGCTACCTGAAGCATCACGCTCACCAATTTTGCTTCCAAAGCAAGCTCATCTCTCGTCTCTCATCTGTGACTCGTTTCACAAGATTTCTCTCCATTCTGGACCTCGCACCGTTCAAGCGCTAATACAAGAACAGTACTGGATCGTCTCTCTCCGTGGCCTGCTCAGACAGCGCATCCATAGATGTCTGACATGTCACAAGTTCCGCGCAAAACCTCTGCAGCCCAAAATGGCTGACCTCCCAGCAGCTCGTGTACAACCCTCTCGCCCTTTCTCTCACGTCGGAACAGACTACGCTGGTCCATTTGCAGTGAAAACCAGCAACCAAAGAAATGCTCCCAGTACAAAGGGTTACTTATGCCTCTTTGTATGTATGGCGACCAAAGCCGTACACCTGGAAATGGTGTCTGAGCTCTCTACAGAAGTCTTCATGGCAGCATTTGATAGATTCACTTCGCGGAGAGGCCTGCCCTCTCACATCTACTCCGATTGTGGCCGCAACTATGTCGGTGCCGCTCGTCACATTCGTGAAATCCAAGACTTCCTCGCCAAGTCTAACACCTCAATTTCCGACTCCCTTGCAAGTCGAAAAATAACCTGGCACTTCAATCCTCCCTATGCTCCTAATTTTGGTGGCCTGTGGGAAGCAGGGGTGAAATCAGCCAAGTCTCTTCTCCGCCGTCTCATCTCCGATACCCCTCATACTCACGAAGAATACGCTACGCTATTCTCGCGCATCGAGGCTGTTTTGAATAGCCGCCCGCTCTGCGCTACGCCTCAAGACCCGGCTGATGGACCCGACTACCTGAGCCCAGGTCATTTTCTGATCGGTGCGCCGCTACTTGCTCCGCCCGAGCACCTCGAGCCCGAAAACACATCGCATTTGTCACGCTGGCATCGGGTGAGACAACTACACCAGGCATTCTGGACCCGTTGGTCTCGCGAGTATCTACATACTCAGATGCAGCGTGGTAAATGGACCAGGAATAACCCGAACCTCCAAGTCGGAGACGTGGTCTTCTTGCTTGAAGCCTCAAGCACACCTCTCTCCTGGCCGATCGGACGAGTAACGCACCTGCATCCCGGTCGCGATGGCATTGTTCGCGTTGCCTCTATACGTACGCCGTCAGGCTCTTACACCAGGCCCGTGAACAAGCTCATCAGTCTTCCTGTCGCATAATTGCACAGAAGCTCCCTTGTACAGTTTTTCATATATTTGCTTCTTAGTTCGCTTGATCGCTTAATTTCTTGCTCTATCGAAAGTCTTCTCAGACTCTGGATTCTTCATGTTCCTCAATTCTGAGTAATGTGCAGAATTATCCCTAAAATGTTGGCTCATTTTGGTGGCCGGCATGTTTACGCCAATATTAGATTTCCTATTAATGCCATCCTTTCCCACCGGCTGTGATGTATTCTGTATCACAGCCCGCAATTGCGTCTGTCAGCACTATGCTGGCAACTCACTACTCAGTGTACTCTCAGCCGCTCCGTCGGAAAGAAGCTCAAGTCTCTCGCTCGTAGAGAACGCGTGTGTGTTTCTACGCACTGTACTCGCACCTCGCCAGTGTATACGTATACAGTGTACCTGGTAACTATTTCTATTGTGTTAACATTATTTTAGTGTATATATTTCACCATTATAATCGCTCTCGCCGCCGACGCCCCCGACGCCTCCGCCGCCTGCCGCCCAGCTGAGTAAACTACACGCCCACCGCCCTGCTACCTTGCCCAGCTCTTACAGCAAGTCGGTAAGTGATTTCAGTATATTTCGCAGCTCGGTTTCCCTCAAACTCTCCGCCTCTCACGGTAATCTCGATTCCAAAATCCTATAATACAGTCCACTAACAACCCCCTCCCCCCCCCCTCATCGAATACCTAGTCGTCAGTTGGCCCCCCTCGCCCTACACTAGGTCGCTTGTAGGAATATCTCGCCTACGAGAGTGTGGAATTCGTGTCTGTGGAGCTGCGGCTCATGTTTTCGGTTTCGGGTTTACCAGAGAGGCCTAAAAGTGATGTTAAATCGGTACCGCACTGGAAAGTGCACTGCTCTCTTCAACACGAAAGCAGAATCCAGGAATTCGGCAAGTCTTAGCTGGCAACGTCGGTGTGAAACCACACCTAGAACGTGGATTTTGCGTTCTGGTAGTCGACGAATGGCAGGCCCCATCGGGCCCGCGGAATTACGAATTTGGGGAACTGACCAATGGCAGGGTCAAGACCGAGACACGTGACCGGGCCAACGAAGGACAAATGCGTGCCCCGATCGAGCCTGAGAGGGTGAGGAGAGCGTCATCGCTCGTTCACTGTGGGCAATCTTTTCGAGCAGAGCAGTCGAGGCTAGGGTCACTCTCTGATTTCGAATGCCGAAGCCCACGACTTCGAGAGCCATGAGCACCACTAGACCTCCCAATACCATGGAGTGGGTACTCAGGCCTAGGGAGGTGGTTTGTGTTTAATTTTTATACCTTTTCAACTTTATCTTGCGATAACAGTGCGATTTTTCGGTGATCCCTTTGTTAGGGGGTAGCCACTAAAAATTCGTCCTGTGATGACGAACCAGCGATCACACGGTCTATTCTAATCACTAATCAGTTGCGGGGAGCATGTGCTCGACTAAAGTTTTTAGTTCCTGTCTTCGGGCTGGCTTTGCGGTGACGAGATAGGGTGCACGTGTTGGTGCCAGTAAAACATACAACCACGTGGTGAGTAGATCCCACGATGCTAGCTAGTGCAGCATCTCTCCCTCTACGAGATCTTCTGGAGCGGTGGTAACACAATTTACATATTCCGAACGAGCAGCCGAGAAGTACGCAGCTAGGGCACCAAGGCCCGCGTCCGCCACTGGACGCCTTCTCAGTAGGCCACCTTCGCGACGGAACGAGAGACGCCGCTTACCGCATCACCAAACCCCCCCCGCCCCCCACCTTCGGCTACGTGGAAGACCAAGGAACAGGATGGGACTTTGGAAAGAGAGAGGAGACGATAGTGTTGAGTAGAGCACTGGTATTTCATTGAATTTTTATTGTGTAACCTAGTATCTTGTATTTTGTGTCATTGTTTTGCTAGAAATCGGATCCGTATTAAGGCTGCACAGGAGTAGCTATAATATCGGCGCGATGCAGTGTCCCCGCATTTCAGTCGGAACTCGGCCCACAATTGTCATATCGGCATAATTTTTTTTAAAACTTTTCACGATAAAATTTACAAGAACTTGTGTGATGTCGATTTTCGAAATTGTATATAAAAATGGGCTTATAAAAAATTGCGAACTTGGACAATATTTTGAAAATTTACCTTCACTTTAGAGCTTTATAAAAAAATTACAAAACTTTTATGGAAAATGTACATCACACAAGTCCTAATTTCAACTTTATCTTCAAAATAAAAAAAAAAATTACCAAAATCGTGTGAGTAGTTATCGCTAAACTCTGAACTACGAATGCATGTTTTGCCGCTATTTTAGGCCTTTTCAGCCCCAGCAAGTGGCGCACTCTGGCGATACGACTTTTTGAGTGACAGGGGGTTATTTATGTTCGAAAAACGATTTTCATTGGCCATGAGTAAATTGTTTAACTAATACAGAACACCACACAATGCATATGCCTATAAACGTATTTGTTATAGAACACGGTAACAGTATAAGACATATTGAGATGTGTGCAAGGTTTTGCTTCAATCAACAGGTTAATATTAATTTTGTTAAGATGAGCCCAATGAGAACACGTACATAGCAAAATCATAATAGGTCATACATATCTTCGATGAAAAGCAATGCTAAAATATGGTAGTATGATTTACAATGGCCATCTGTTCATAATTATATCACGCCGCACACATGATGTGAAAATATAGTTACTTTAAAGAATGTATCGCAATCTTTGTGAACATGGTACTAAACAAATTATAACTATTTGAAGATTCGAATTGAAAATACCTCGTTTTGGCTCGAACCCGGATCATTTGGTTCTATAGGAGCGTTTCTTTATTAGTCTATTGGATGAGCCACGTCACAAACAACTCGTTTTGTTATGCGCAGAGCGCAAGGCAATCTAAAAATGTAAATATTGTTCCGTGGTGGTATAATATGTAATTGTTATTATTTAATACAATCCAGAAATTAAAAAAGTTCGCCCCGACCGGGACTCGAACCACGGATCTCCCACATTCCAGGTGAGCGGCTTAACCCCTAGACCCCACGAAACACAATAAAAACTTTTTTAATTCTGGATGTATTAAATAATAACAATTACACCTACGGCAGTGTTTCCCGATTAACCAAATCGAGAAATAATATGATATGTTTATTTGTAACAAGTCATTTATAATCGATTTAAAGTTCCTGAGTTTAAGCCTTTGATAACGGTAGCATAATATAGAAATTGTATCAACTGAGGATAGAACCCCAGTCTTCCGCTGTCTGAGCTGATGCTCCAACCAACTGAGATTTGGATATGGCGTTATTAATTCGGTCTACTAGGTACTTCTATTTTATTATTGTGTGTGATAGCGTTGATTTAATCAATAATCATAGACAAACAGTGAAAACAGTGCGGGACTGTGTGCATACCCAGAAATAATCAAATCTATAATAAAGGACTACATCTAGGCTATAAATTAAAATCCGTACACTGTACAAGCAGTATTCGCATTTACTTATTCACTGACCACATTATTTCTAGATTTAGAAAAGCAATGATCGCTGCGTCACAGATCACAGATAAATCACAGATAAACGCATTGAATCTAATAGTCCCTCCTCCCCACGACTCGAGCCCAAATCTCGCCGATGAGACTGTCCCAAGGCCGTGCATCGCGCGTTTTTAATCACTCCCGACGTGTGTAAATGACAAATCATTGCTTACATTTTTGCGTATTTTCCAATCACTCACAAATTATTAAGTGTTTATAATGTTAGTTGTGTCATGCAATTATACATAGCAAATTCTGTAACAACAACCATAATAAGAACAACAAACTCTGTCCGTTCTGTAGTTTTCATTAGAATACATATTATCTATTCAGCCTAGATTCTAGAAGAAACAGACAAAGACAACGTAAAATATTTGGATCTGAATATGAAAACTTGAAAATACAAATTTTTGACTGCTCTCTTGAACTCATTGAAATGGTGTTCCACTCCACTATACGTCATGCAGTGGCGGGTTGTGCATTGCAGGGCGTTGATTATGTACTATACAGAATTTCACTTGTTTGAGCCCTCATCGCGTAATGTATATGAGAGCAAACTTTAGGCGTTTACTACATTGACCTTGTGAGTGGTGTTGTTAACCTTCGGAAATAAAGTTCCATATTATTGTCATTCTTCAAAAGTAGTCCATTCAGATATTATTAGATAAAAATCTCTAAACGAAAATATACATTAAAAAAACGAATTCCGAAACAGAAAATGTGATGCTCCATTTCAGTAAATTTTAACCTAATTTTTTATGTAATAACGAAACATACAGGCAAACATATTCGTTTTACCAAGGCAAGGTGGCTGTCGAATTGTATAAGTGGATGTGCTTATTTACTACGGAAATTCTGGGATTAATATTTTCCTCACTTTGGTTTTCCCCCCCCCCCCCCGGCCCCGCTCCCCAGGTTCCTACGCCTCTGTAATAGTGCGTGCAAATTTATTATGACGAGCAATATGCAACGATGCGGTCACGGGGCAAAGTAAATTTATGTATTTATTTATAGCGTAGAAGTTTAGATAATAATGACGTAGAATCAATTAAAATAAAGCAACACCCTCCCAACACTTGGTTTTCAAAACACATAAAATGGAGCATCATATAAATAATCTATGTGCTTTTTAAGAAATCAATCCAGAAATAAAAAAATCCTTCCCAGCGAGGTACCGTAACGCGGTCTCCCGATTGCCGGTCGAGTGCTTTACCCCTAAGCTACCGAGACGGTTAACTTCATAACATCCAGGTTGTTGGTACATTACATTGTATAGATCTGAATAGATTTCTGGATTGATTTCTGTAAAATTGATTACACCTACAGGAGTGTTTCCAATTGAGAAATAAACCCTCGCTCATGACATTCTAAATCGTGTTTAGATGGTCAGTTCAAAGGCAGCAGAATCGTCACAGTACTGTTCCTTTCTATTCAGATCTACAATGCACCAACAATCCAGATATGTTGAAGTAAACCGTTCCGGTAGCTTAGGGGAAAAGCATTCAACCGGCAATCGGGAGTCCCAGGGTTCGACACCCCACTAGGATGGATTTTTTTATTTGTGTTTACATACATTTGTTGTATAGATTGTCGTTTAGTTTCTACAGTTAAATTTATATAAAACCTTGATTTCAACGACTTCCAGGTAACTTTTTCAGCTTTTTGTTTCAAATTGCACCATATCACTATTACGTGCATTTTAAATTTGAACGTTGTAGAGTGTAGACCTACCCGTCTGGTGTCGAATTAGGGTCTATTAGTTAGTTATAGTAGCCCGAGTGTTAGCACACCGCTGCTTGGTGGCTGCGCGGCGCCCTGACGGGCACCTATAGATAACACCCGGAAACTATTTTGAGCGAGTTTCAACCCCCGTTTTTTACCCAGAAAGAATGTTCATACCCCACTCGATTATGACAGTTTTCTATCATGTATTACGTTTCTTGACAGCTGGGTGATATTTCGAAAACACCCCAACGCTGCTAGTTTTACGAGGTGCCCGACCGAGTGTACTAGTGCTCGGCTTGACTGCGAGCATCAATAATAATTGTATGTGAACAAACAACGGTCAATCGGTCATTACAAGCTTTCTGCCTAATTGACCCCAACCAATGTTCATAACTTTGCATTGTTTTAGTTTGTTTGCGACCTGAACAACCTGTGGTGTGGCTTATCCTTAGTTTCGATTAATTTGATTCATTGTTGTAGTCGAGTGTTGCTATTATAGTAGCCTAAACATTCTCGCCATTGACGTATTTTTTTTCCTTGTGTCCATATGGTCCATATCTACTGTCTGTGTCAACTGTCAGGCCAATGGCCATCCGTTTTATTTTCTCCTTTGAGACTATGACTCAGCGGTCTGCGCGGCATACATACGCCAGAGAACTACATCAAAGACATCGCGAATGATTGCGCGGTGTGGAGCAGGGGAGACACCCACTCCATGACCTGCTCAATGGAAGTGCGTAACGTGTGAAGCGAAGATTGAAGAAAGACTCAAGATTGACTGTTATTTTATTTGTGTTTGTATGTTTGTTTGATTCTTTGCTTTTTACCAGTCACGAATCGTGGAGAATCCCAAGCGGGGAGAATTTTACGATAATTGTTAAATGTGCATATAAATCTATCTATATTATGTGGAAGTTATTAGGGTTTGGGACGAGTTCATAGAAAGCATGATTATAATATAGGCTACTATAGGATTTCACCTATGTTTATCAGTTACATGGTTTGATAAAACTCTCAAGAGAGATGTATAAAATAAATATCCTGTAACGTAATCTGTGAATAATGTGAATTATTTCGAGGAGTTGCCGAGTCGCTGAAGTTAACGCGACGTGCGGCGCAACGTGCACTCATGTGTTGATGATTGCATCTGAACTGTTAGTAATATCATTACCATTTACCAACTTGTGCAAGAATGTCAATAAAAAACTTATTCAACGATAGTCACACCTAATTGCAAAGAATTATCCTTAAAATTAATAACGGGACATAAGACCACGAGCAATTTTTTGAAAATGCGTATTTTTGAAGTGGTTTTTATGTATTAGCTGTACGAAAAAAGAATGAATAGATGATTTTACAGAATATGATATTTAAGCTGGTATTTTTTTTCGGGGGGGGGGGCAAGGCACTGGTCTTAATTACACCAGAAGGTGGATTTGCACGATCGCCCAAATTAAATGGATACATCATGCATAAAATGGTACTTCAGTAACTAACTCAATAAACGTCTACAATTGAGTGATAAAATGAATACTTACAAAGCAATTTAAACATACAACCCTTTGTTCAAATGCAGTTGCCAGGTATCTCATGAAGTCTTTCAGCAACGTTTTTTTACATTACATGCCGGTACGGCGGTACTGGTACCGGGTACCTATTACGGACGTGGGTTTGAATCCACTTAGTTTTTAGTCCGGAAGTTTTATGAATCTTTCTTCATTCACAGCATACAATTACCATTTTGGTATTTCCTGATAATGTGCATGATTAGTTTTTACCTTTAATATAATATATGAGACTGAACAAAATATGGTTTGATGTTATTAACTCGGCCACCCTACCCTTCTAGAACAGCTAACATCATCTTCTACTAACTCGTTCGACGAGTGAGCCCGAGCCGAATGGCTGCGTGTGTGAACGATCTGCGCTACGCTGACTGAGACGCGCGCTTTCGAGCTTCTGCAGTACATTGTGTAGTCACAGCCACATGAGGCAACTGCGACTGTGTATTGGACGGCTCATTTTCGAATATTTTGAGCGTCACTTGTAAAGTCCCACCTCCAGGGCCTCTCTCAAGCTTCTCCTTCCACCAACATAGGCCACTATACCGAGGTCCTGTCCCACCTTAACTTCACCAGTAACTTACTTCATTGTTGTAATTTAAATTCTTTTGTTTCATAAGTAAATGTCCACTAAAATCACTCTGCTTCTTAATCAACTTAGTGCATGTTTGCTCCTTGCTTCCCCACAACTCGCATGCAATTTTAATTTACCAAGGACCTTCAGTCCGCGCCAAGCCAAATCACGGCTAGTTGACCTAGTTTTAAGCAGGAGCTGCCGAGGCCCCGGAACGAGCAGGAGCGGTCCAGCGATCGGCGTGGCTCGCCGCTAGCACGCATGGTAAGGCTAGCAATCTACCCCCACTGGGTAGGGTGCTAGGCGGTGCTGAGCCGACCTGTGGTTTACTCTGGCAAGGTGTTTGAAGGTTTGCGGTTCTCACACTTTATTTACCGTTTTTTTTTTTAAGTTTCGTCTCTCCTTGAGCTAGTGGCAGGGCAAGTTACGAGGTAGCCATAGGACAGTGTAGGGTAACCTTTGTCCACACCACCCCACCGACCAAAAGTGATTCAACTCAGTGAATCACGAGTGACTCACACTCTGGCGCTGGTCGGTTGTACGGGCATAGTGGTGTTGGCAAGAGTTACGACGTGACTTCACCAACTAGGTGGTAGGGTTGTAGAAGCCGTGTAAAGCCCGGCTAGCCTAGAGGTGTAGATCTAGCTAGCAGGGTGGGAAGTCACAAAGTGGAGCCCAACGTGCGGGGCATGAATAGTTACCACGACGCGAGACTAGTAAGGCTCACCACGTCTCGAGACGTACAGGGAGATCGTTGTTGGTCCACTTTGGACGGGAAGTCACAAAGGTGGAAACCAAAGTGGCGTCGGGGGATGAATAGTTACCACGACGCGAGGGCTGTAAGGCTCACCACGTCTCGAGACGTACAGGGTAGATCGTTGTTGGTCACTTTGGACGGGAAGTCACAAGTTGGCCCACTGTGGCAGAAGTTCCCCAAGTGTAAGCCCCAAAGTTCCCGGGCATTGAATGGGAAACCAAAATGGGCCCGTTGCCGGTTCCACGGCGCGAGTATAGGTACATTAACCCCTGGTAAATGTTTTGGGAAGGCGAAGCCAAACCCCCCCAACCGGAAATATATTCAACTATAAAGGAAAACTAATAATCTTTTTCATTTGGCGGGAATACAAAACCCTGCGGGGATAATATTAAGACCATTAGGTTTAAGTTGAAGTGGAAATGTTTTTCACTTTGGCCACAAATCCAAACTGCCCATGAATAACCCCGACAAAAAATTTTGGTCCGTGGCAATAGACGTTTAACTTTAGGTAAAAGCCGAACTTTCGGGGCATGTAGTTCCAAAGGGGACTAGAATTACACACTTCAACTAAAAATTTATTTAGGTCCAAAAAAAGTGGAATGCGCATGAATATTTACCCCAAAGGAAAAAGGCCACGTGGCGTAGACGAGTTTTGGAAATGACGGGGGTCACAAAGTGGCGCCCAAATCGGGGTGTAGGGTTCCGCCAGCGAGACCAATTGCCACAGCCGAAACAGGGTAATTTTTTGGTTTATTTAGGGAAGCGTCCCCAAGTCGGCAAATAGTAACCCCACATCTTTCACCCCGTTAGCTCGGGTATGGTTGATTCTTTGCGGGAGTCAAAGATACGGGAGTTACATTTTCGTACCATGCTAATTCTTATGGCGCTGAGACCAGAGGAACAATTCTTCCCGCTCAAACTTAGGTTCCCTATGTTACACGAGCGAGACTATAGGCTCACACGTCTCGAGACGTACAGGTAATCGTTGTGGCCACTTTGGACGGGAAGTCACAAAGTGGCGCCAACGTGCGGGGCATGAATAGTAACCACGACGCGAGACTAGTAAGGCTCACCACGTCTCGAGACGTACAGGGTAGATCGTTGTTGGTCACTTTGGACGGGAAGTCACACACATATATATATATATATATGTTAGCACGTAGGTTTTCACGAACAGTCATAGATACATCCAAATTTGGTTTTAGGGTTTTTGTTCGTGTATTTCCTCTTCTCTCTAGCAGGCCTTCACAAGGACCATTGTCAGCTGGTCGACGTTTCGGCTGAATCACATCAGCCATCATCAGGACAAAACCCCAACAGCTCAGAACAAACTACTGCATATTTTATATATATATATATTATATATATATATACATATATATTATTTGACGAGTGTTTTAAACTACTAACCGAGGTCTATATTTTTAAACACTTACTTGTGTGAATTTTCGGAGACGTCCGTCTCCATCGTCAGACACTGACACACTGGCAATCTCACTGTGTTTCCGGAGGCTTCCACCCATGTTTTGTTGAGCCATAGAGACTTCTTCCCTGACTAGATTGCGCCATATGGGGCTGAATTCTTTTGTGGCCTGGCTAATTACATTTTCAATGCATGACATGAATGCAGCTTCTTTTCTCTTCCTAATGTCGGCATTCTCTTCTTTAAGATTATTTTAACCCCCCCCCAATTGATGGGTTTTCCTTTGCACACGTCGAAATGATCTTTTAATTTTGGGTGGCATCCTTGTCTTCCCTTCTATTGTTTTTTTTATGTTCACCTATGCGGATGTTTACTGGTCTTGATGTTTCCCCAATGTACTCTTGTTCACAGTCACACGGTATGGTGTAAATTACATTTCTTGACTCTTCTTTTGGATCGCTGGGTTTTGTTTTCGAAATTATGCTACGTAACGTGTGTGATGATTTGAATACAGTTCTGACATTAAACTTCTTCGTGATGCGACGGAATTTTTCAGAAAATCCAGGAATATATTGTATCGACATTGTAGTGCGTGGTATGTCCTCTTTACGTTTTTGTTTAGTGGCATGACTGTTTAAAACATCACTTGTTAGCTTTTTAGGATGACCCATTAGCTGTGAATACGTCTGCCATTAATTGTTGTTCTGTTTTCAAGCTAATTGGGTCCGAGCAGTTGTTTGTGCCCTAGCGATTAGACAGCTGATTATGCCTTTCTTGACTGATAACGGGTGATTTGATTTAAAATTTATATATTGGTTTGTGTGAGTGGGCTTTCGGTAGATTGAGGTAGCTAATTTAGTTGTGATTTTGTTCCCATTGTCGGTAACTGATTTTGTGATTAGAATGTCCAAGAAGGGGAGACAATTATTGTTTTCAACTTCCATAGTGAATTGTATATCCTTTGACTGTGAGTTAAGATGCTCCAAGTAACTATCCAGCTCCTCTTGACCGTGTGTCCAGACAGCCCATACATCGTCCACGTACCGACTCCACATTTCAGGTTTGAAAGTATATGATTCTATGGCCTTATCTTCAAAGTCTTCCATGTATAATGTTGGTTCTAATCACAAAATCAGTTACCGACAATGGGAACAAAATCACAACTAAATTAGCTACCTCAATCTACCGAAAGCCCACTCACACAAACCAATATATAAATTTTAAATCAAATCACCCGTTATCAGTCAAGAAAGGCATAATCAGCTGTCTAATCGCTAGGGCACAAAACAACTGCTCGGACCCAATTAGCTTGAAAACAGAACAACAATTACTGGCAGACGTATTCACAGCTAATGGGTATCCTAAAAAGCTAACAACTGATGTTTTAAACAGTCATGCCACTAAACAAAAACGTAAAGAGGACATACCACGCACTACAATGTCGATACAATATATTCCTGGATTTTCTGAAAAATTCCGTCGCATCACGAAGAAGTTTAATGTCAGAACTGTATTCAAATCATCACACACGTTACGTAGCATAATTTCGAAAACAAAACCCAGCGATCCAAAAGAAGAGTCAAGAAATGTAATTTACACCATACCGTGTGACTGTGAACAAGAGTACATTGGGGAAACATCAAGACCAGTAAACATCCGCATAGGTGAACATAAAAAACAATAGAAGGGAAGACAAGGATGCCATAAAAATTTAAAAAGATCATTTCGACGTGTGCAAGGAAAACATCAATTGGGAGGGGGTTAAAATAATCTTAAAAGAAGAGAATGCCGACATTAGGAAGAGAAAAGAAGCTGCAGTCATGTCATGCATTGAAAATGTAATTAGCCAGGCCACAAAAGAATTCAGCCCCATATGGCGCAATCTAGTCAGGGAAGAAGTCACTAGGGCACAACAACATGGGTGGAAGCCTCCGGAAACACAGTGAGATTGCCAGTGTGTCAGTGTCTGACGATGGAGACGGACGTCTCCGAAAATTCACACAAGTAAGTGTTAAAAATATAGACCTCGGTTAGTAGTTTAAAACACTCGTCAAATAATATATATCCGGGTCAAATAGCTTCTGAAAATAATATACATATATATATATATATATTCATACCCCGGTGTAGTCATTTTTTTAAATTTCTGTCTAAAGTACTAATATATATATATGTATATATATATATGAATATATGGTTTTTAAGCATAAGCCCGCTTGAAGGACATAGTTATTGATCCATAGCAGTTGTCGAAAAAGTTTGCCCCGACTGGGGTTCGAACCCAGAACCTCCGGCTTAACGTGCCATAGCTCTACCAATTAAGCTACCGGGACCACAGAACAAACCTTTAGGAAACTGCTATTTGTTGTGACTGTTGACTTACATGACATAAATCCAACAGAAGACGGCAATGTAGCTGTCAAATCTGAAAGATTGCATGGATAAATTCAATCACATCTCATCTCCCATGAGTTGGGTAGTATGAATATATGGTTTTTAATCATAAGCCCGCTTGAAGGACATAGTTATTGATCCATAGCAGTTGTCGAAAAAGTTTGCCCCGACTGGGGTTCGAACCCAGAACCTCCGGCTTAACGTGCCATAGCTCTACCAATTAAGCTACCGGGACCACAGAACAAACCTTTAGGAAACTGCTATTTGTTGTGACTGTTGACTTACATGACATAAATCCAACAGAAGACATATATTCATACTACCCAACTCATGGGAGATGAGATGTGATTGAATTTATCCATGCAATCTTTCAGATTTGACAGCTACATTGCCGTCTTCTGTTGGAAAAAGTGACTACACCGGGGATCGAACCCAGGACCTTAGCTTACCATGTTATGCTCTGACCAACTGAGAAGCAACATATCTAATAATATTTTTTAATTTCTGTCTAATGTACTAATATTATATATTAATATATTCAAGCTAAGCTTGGCACAGCTCAATTGCGCAGGCTCTGGAGTTGACGATTGCAGCTGAACGGTTGGATATAATATCTCTACCAAAGTGCATGAATGTTAATTTAGTTCCATTATTTTGATATGATGATGATATCCACAATTTGTTGCCAAGAATAAGCATTAAAAAATTATTATTATAAACGTTAAAAAATGGAAAATCGAAAACTTGAATTTTAATTCAGGAAACTCTCACCAAACAGTTTATCTTTCGATAAAACCAAATTAACCTGCGCGTTCACAATGATTTAAAAGTTAAAAACAGTATCTCCATTTGCGTTCAAGTTCACAAAAATTGTGTAAATTATAGGAATCGCGATATTTACATTCAAAACCGATGAATTATTCTAAAAATACGCGTACTTGATTTCAGATAAATCCTTTATTAACGTTATTGTGAAATATGATACCGATGTTGGAAAGCATTTACCCATAGAAAAAAAGTGAAAGCTTGGCGTCTAAACTCGTCTCCGCGCCAGCCTAAGGTCCAGAATTTCAATGTCTAGTTAAAATTTATCTGCCAGTTAGTCCTCTCAGTAAATATTTACAAGGCTTCTGATTGGTGGTTGCCATAGAGAAAACAAGTTATGTGTCAGTTAAATTTACTTGCCACTTTAACTGGACATTGAAATACCGGGCCTAATAAGGGCCGGTTTTTCAACCACTTTTAAACAGTGGTTAAAGGTCTGGTTAGTGTTAACCAGTGTTTAAGCAGGCAGAGGTGTTTTTCAATCACCAATTTAGCTAAATCAGTGATTAAAATCTCCGATTTATTAACCGGTCCTTGGTGGGTCGGTTAGCTTCTAAATCAGTGATTTATATTTTCAAAATGGCGGTAGCTGAGAAACAACATTTATTTCAATGGATGAAACAAGTAAATGGGCTCGTATTACGTAATCATTTTGTTGTAATATGGTAATGAAAATTATTATAATTTATAATAATATAACATGGGTTTGTAATTAGCCCTATAAATAAACATAAACATATACATAACCTAACTTTCGTACACACTTCCATGAAGATGCCCAACAACGGTGGGTTGCTTATAGGCCCTAGGCCTAGGCAACATTTTATTTCATTTCGGGGCTATGGATGCAGGCCCCTAGACTTATGTTTGTGATGGCGCAGTATCAAATAGCTGGCCTAGACCCTAGTTGTCATGTAAGGCTAGGCTAGGCTTAGGGCTTTCTTGACCCTGCGGATGAATAAAAACTTGCACTTGGAACTTGAAAGCCCTAGGGACAGGCCTCCTATTTTATATCATGTACAGATCAAATCGTGAATAAATTATCTTATCTAGGCTAGGACTACGTATGTACGCTGAGCAAGGGCCAATTTACGCTCAGGCCTTGGCTGGTATTTGACAGTAGGCCTGCTTTCTAGGTTAGGTTTCCACTATTATGATTTGATTCACCGCCTTGTAGAGCATAGCGTAGCCTTCTATAGTTGCATTTTTTCTATAGCAATGGGTAGTCAATGCACTAATCACCGATTTATTAACCATGGATGAAATGTGGATTGAAAAACACAACATGGCTAATCACTGTTTAAAATCTCCGGTTGTTTTAATCAATGGTTAGTAAATCAAGCATTTATGCCACGATTGAAAAACTGGGCCTTAAAGTTCCCTAAACAGAACACTTTCTTGCTAAGACTGGAAACAAAATAATTATTACCGACTTCTGTAAAATTACCTCACTGCCTACTAGATATTTTAGTTAGTTCCTATTTTTGGAGACTAGACTACACGGATCAAATGAAATTGAAGCACATATTATTTTCACATATTATTTTTTAGGAATCACAATAGCGCAATGTGAAGCTGTGTCCATCACGATTCTCCACCAGGTTCGCATGATCGGGGTTTGGTCAAGTGACCCTTAGTCTTGGCATTGTGGTTCCTGCCAGACTACATCAACAATACGCACCGCAGTATGGATGTTGTTGAAGTTTGAATTTTATTAACATCCAGACAACTGTGGAAAAACCTCGATGGTTCAGCGTTCTGGTGGAAAATTAGTTTAACCATCGTCCAAATATCCATGAATTTTTAAAAAAGTTATTTTGGTTACAATGATGTCGTGGTGGGTTTGTCTTTAAAAGAGAGATGTAGCTGAAATATCTAGGGGGCAATCTAACCTCATAAGCAATTTCTCTATAGAAATCATAGCGTTTGTTGTTTTGCATCCAGTAACCGATTTCTACTCTGTCCTCAGCGAGCGGTTGTTGGACTTTCCACAGGAATGTTGTTTCGTTGACGGTGAATAAGTTCGTAGAGTTGACGAATCGTTCGAGTTGTCCCATGTAGAATTCCATGGAGTCGTTATCGTAGGAGGCGACCGCCCACACCCCGTTCCCAGCGACGACCAGCCTGGGGCTGTGGCTGGTGTTCTTTAAAGTGGAAAATATAAGTGTTAGTGTGACCATGGAGTTATAAAATAGTACTGGTGTGACTTCAAGCATTATTATTATACTGAACACAAATCATGACATTGACGGGATGTTTCGTTGGGGTGGGTGCCAAGTGATCCAGATCCCAACATATAAAAATAGAGTCTTGTTTTCGCTCAAGTGTTCCAACTCCCAACTGATCAAATTATAATGAATCATCGAACGCAACACAACAACGCATAAAACTTACAAGAATAAGGCTTGACGTATGGCTCTTTGAGTACTACAAAAATGTACTTAATTGTGTTCTTCTGCTTCCATTTGCTGATTTACATCTAGCAGGCTGTGGCCTGAGCATGCCGGCCCAATGACGTAATATAAGCTTATGTACGTCATTGTGCCGGCCTCACGGACACGGCCTCGGAGATAACATGCCAATGCCATACTCACAAACTGATGATACAAGTTATAATCTATTATTATTTTTTTTTTTTTTATCGTGGGGAAAACCTGTTATAGGGTGCAATGAGTGTCCGTCTTCAGTTGAACTAGATATGTAGCGGATGAGACAATTGTGAAGGGACGTCCGAGGGCTGTTTAAGAGGACTCAATAATCTATTAAAGTCTTTCCAGCGAGTGTACAACCCATTTAAAACAAGATCTTACTGACTTAAATAAAAATATATTTACTTAATATTTGCCTCCTATGTTATATAAATATGGTCTGTCATATTATGAATTCATGAATAGATACAGAGTATATATTTATTTTGCTTTTTTAAGGAAAAGCAATGTGATAATAGTGGCCATCTAAGTTGGTTGTCATTTGGTTCAAGTAGTCGTTTTTCTTACAATGGTAGTATCAACTGTGTAACCTGAAATAAGTGTATTTGAATGATTGATTGTAACATTGTTATTTATCCATAGAAATGAGTTGAATAGATAAAATCTGATTTTTCTTTGTATGCAAGGTAAATACTAATCAAAACAATTTACATTTAGACATTAACAGCTTAAAACACACATCAAAGTAAGTCCTTATGACTATGGCAACACTACATTTACATTTGACAAAGATTCTGTCAAACTGTCGAAATTGCCCATATTTATTTTGTTGGTTTATGTTCACTTATAGACCAGAACCCAGGTAGGGAAACCCTCCCCCCCCCCCTGCGGAGAAATGGAGACCCATATATTATGTTAGAGTGGTTATTTTGGAGTAGAAATCCACTTGTTGGCCAGTTGGCCAATGGCCAGTGGTGGGTGCGGGGTACAGGGATGCCCAAAGGGTCAATTGTGCTGTTTTTTGTAATTGTTTTTATTTTTTTAGGGCCAAACCGTTGAACGAAATCTATTTTTGACTTTTGATTCGCTTAAGGAATGAAAAATAAAATTTTATGCATATTTTTATTTTCTCGTATGTCCCGGAAATAAAAATTTTGAGTTTTCCAAAATCAAAGTCAAAATGGTCCCAAATTGCCGTTTTGGTTAAAACTGATAAATTATGTTTGGGTGAATATTTTTTAGTAGAAATTCACTGTTGTCCAGTTGGCCAGTGGTGGGTGCGGCGTACAGGGCCGTCCAAAAAGTAAATTTTGGGGATGATTTTCAACTGTTTTTATTTTTTTTATGCCAAATCGTTGGACAAAATCTATTTTAAGCTTTAGATTCGTGTAAGGATTTGAAAATAGAATGTTAAGCATATTTTTATTTTCTCGTATGTCCCGGAAATAACAATTTTGAGTTTTCCAAAATCAAAGTCAAAATGGTCCCAAATTGCCGTTTTGGTTAAAACTGATAAATTATGTTTGGGTGAATATTTTTTAGTAGAAATACACTTGTTGGCCAGTTGGCCAGTGGTGGATGCGGCGTACAGGGGCGTCCAAAAAGTAAATTTTGGGGATGATTTTTATCTGTTTTTATTTTTTTAATGCCAAATCGTTTTACAAAATCTATTTTGAGCTTTAGATTCGTGTGAGGATTTGAAAATAGAATGTTAAGCATATTTTTATTTTCTCGTATGTCCCGGAAATAACAATTTTGAGTTTTCCAAAATCAAAGTCAAAATGGCCCCAAATTGACCGTTTTGGTTAAAACTGATAAATTATGTTTGGTTGGTTATTATTAAGTAGGAATCCACTTGTTGGCCAGATGGCCAGTGGTGGATGCGGCGTACAGGGTCGTCCAAAAAGTGAATTTGGAGGATGATTTTTAACAGTTTTTATATTTATGCGGCCGAATCGTTGAGCGAAATCTATTTTTTTTTACTTTTGATTAGTGTAAAGAATGTTAAATACAATATTATCTACATTTTTTACTTTCTTGCGTGTCCCGGAAATGAAATGTTTGTCTTTTTCGAAAAAGAAGTCAAAATGATCCTAAGTTGCCCTACTTTAGACATAAAAATGTACATATTATATTGAGTATAATGTGGATGTGTTTGATGATCATGTAATCAGTAGTCTAGTTCATTTCCGTCTTCATCTTCACTCTCAACAACGTCTCTGCCTCTTTCAATCTCGATGTCGTCGGGATCATCTTCCACATCGGATGCATTGTCTTGTGTTTCCAAAATATTAACTTACTCATTTGGGAGCACGTTGCCTTCGGTCCACGCGTAGAGAAGTCCATCCGGGGTTACCGACCAGCCATGACTTAGGGGTTCAGGTATGTCGGGCACTGCATCTGTTGCTTTACGCCATATCATTGCTTGATAATTTTCACGCAGGATATGCAACCGTAAAGATGATATGCATGGTGGTAGTAAGCTGAGATCAGTGCCGCTGTAGTTTGTCAGTGGTTTAAACAGTGATTTTTGAAATCCTTTGCGAAAAAGATGTTAGCGAGTTTCATTTACATCAGCAGTACTGGTCTCCCCATACATAAGGCAAACAAATCTTTCTTGGTCGCACGTAGTTTCTTCAACAGTAACCGAGGTGCCAAGAGATAAGATAGTGTTCTCGAATTCGGAGTGTTTCTCTGATAGTTTTAAATGAAAAAAATTCCTCTTCTAACAAAAGAACTTGTGGTGTCGCAACCAGTAACGCGTGAAATGGCGTAAGAACTTCACATAATTTTGCCCCTCTCTAAGAAATTACTTTTTTGATGTCAACAAGTCTTCTCTTTTGTCTCCAAAGCCAGTATCTAAAAGTACTTGTTGGTTTACTTGCTGCGCGTATTTCAAGATGATGAAGACGTCAGTGTCAGGAGAACAAACAATGATGCTTAAACTAGCGTCGTGTCGAGATGCTGCATGACAACAGTGGAGCATCATTCGACTATCGGCCTCTTCTTGTGTAGATTGCAGCTCTTCGATGGTCGATTTAGTCACGGTGTTTGTAATATAAAATATTTGTAAATAAAAATATGCATAACATTCTATTTTCAAATCATTACTCGAATCTAAAGCCTAAAATAGATTTTGTTCAACGACTTGGCACTAAAAAAATTAAAATGGTAAAAATCACCTCCAAATTTTACTTTTTGGACGCCCCTGTACGCCGCATCCACCACTGGCCATCTAGCCAACAAGTGGATTTCTACTAAATATTAACAACCCTAACATAATTTATCAGTTTCAACCAAAACGGGCAATTTGGGGCCATTTTGACTTTGATTTTGGAAAACTCAAAATTGTTATTTCCGGGACATACGAGAAAATAAAAATATGCTTAACATTCTATTTTCAAATCCTCACACGAATCTAAAGCCCAAAATAGATTTTGTAAAACGATTTGGCATTAAAAAAATAAAAACAGTTGAAAATCATCTAAAAATTTCCATTTTGGACGCCCCTGTACGCCGCATCCACCACTGGCCAACTGGCCAACAAGTGAATTTCTACTAAATAATAACAACCCTAACATAATTTATCAGTTTCAAGCAAAACGGGAAATTTGGGGCCATTTTGACTTTGATTTTGGAAAACTCAAAATTGTTTATTCCGGGACATACGAGAAAATAAAAATATGCTTAACATTCTATTTTAAAATCTTTACACGAATCTAAAGCCCAAAAAAGATTTTGTCAAACGATTTGGCATACAAAAAATAAAAACTGATGAAAATCATCCCTAAAATTTACTTTTTGGACGGCCCTGTACGCCGCATCCACCACTGGCCAACTGGCCAACAAGTAGATTTCCACTAACAGATATTCACCCTAACATAATTTTTCAGTTTTAACCAAAACGGGCAATTTGGGGCCATTTTGACTTTGATTTTTGAAAACTCAAAATTGTTATTTCCGTGACAGACGAGAAAATAAAAATATGCTTATCATTCTATTCATCTAGGTGCCCGTTAGGGCGCCGCAGCCAAGCCGCGGTGCGCTACACACTCAAGCACCTTATACACCAAGCAGAGTTGGGGTGATTTCGAGGTGTTACCCAGCCGTCATGTAACGTGATGTGAACTTGAAAACTATCACAATCGAGGGGATTTAGGTACCTGACAACACATGCCAAATTTTATTGGGGTACGATTATTCCTTCTTGGTGAAAAAATGGCTTGAAACATGCTCAAAATCACTTTAAGGATGTTAGCTACTGCTACTACTGCTACTACTGCTACTGCTAACATCTAATACGTCGGCCCGCGATTCTGACCAGACGGGTGGGACTACAATGTTCATATTTAACATGGACATTAAGGTTATAGAAATATAGTCTCTTTTGAAAAAAAAAGTTGAAAAAGTTTGTTGGAAGGCTTCCAAATAAAGGTTTTAAAATAAGCCTTAAACACTTGGCATATAATCAACAAGTAACCATAGTTACTTGACACTTGTTGACGGTATAAGCAGAGTTAGGCGGGAAAGTGCGATACGTAAACAAATAGCGGACATTTAAAATTTTTCTTCTTTGTGTGGAACGAGAAAAGGTGTCATTATACTCTCATAAAACAAATCAGAAACCGTCCCTGGCCTAGGCCCAGATGTGAAAATTATTTATAATGCAAAAGTGTAGGTCTAAAGTTCCATTTGGCTATAGGACTAGTAAAATTCATACTTACATTACATGTTTGACAAGCCTAGCCAACCCTATGCCAGCACAACATTGTTCTGATATGAACTTGCTCATCTGTTTGTTTACATAATTGCAACAATCAAATCATTTCATACAACTTGTCTTTCGATTGGCCCGCGTTTATGAAGGCACTGCCATCTAGAATAAATATAGAACTTTTTCGAGCTCTTTGCTATACGCAAATCTTTTTAAAGTGTTTGGATTTCGTGATACTCTTTCAACCATAGACATCCTATATAATTGGCTAGACCAGCAGTCGGTGGTCCACTTCCCGGGACAATTAGAAGCCATCTTAAAATGACAGTTTACATGTTAATCAAATGGGAGCGATTGTGGCCAAATAGTTCTCAAGATTGCCGCCAGGTTGACAGGTAAGCATACTAGCCTTTAACACCAAATGATTACTAAATTCACTTATGCAATCACTTCGTATTGTTTCTTTTGTTTAATACCATGCTGCACAAGCTAAAACCATATCAAACAATCCAGTAAAATACTTTATTGCATTAAAAAGCATAAATTAAAACACCAAATCGCCATCTTGAAATGGGCCGGTTGAGTCTTCAATTTTCTACGCTCGCGCCTGTGCGGAGGTATAGGAGACTGCTAATCTAGCCTACTATAGGGGTTTAATATCAATGCTTTCAACTCACAACCCATGACGTTTTCCACGATACCGTTCAAGAATACCAATTCCTTCGAAAACGAAAACGACTTCGTTTTCAAATTGCGTTTTCAACTCATCTCCCACGAACTCAAGAATTGGGGTCCAGTCCTTATACCGTCGTTATACCATGGTTATACCACCTATACCCAGGATGTACATGAATCCGGGTCTAGATATTTTACATCCCATATTGTTACTGCTAATACCATAGAATTTAAATCAACTTTGATAAAAATATTATATTTTAGCAAATAATTTTGTAATGGAACTTGAAAAAGTAATGAGATCACACACATAACAAAAACTTGTAGAAATACAGCCAAACCTTACACACTCAAAAGGAATGAGATCTAAAAAAAGGGCCAAGCTCATCTACCCTTCCACATAAACGTACAGTGTCCCATAACAGCATCCTCGAAAAGCTTGTGGTGCGCCACTGGCCGAGTGGGCCGTGAAGGCCATCCGCCCTCCATGGTGTTGCATGGAGGGGGGGGGTGTGATGTGAAGGCTGGTGGCTGTGGATGTCCAAGGGATGGGGCGCTAGTCGAGACTAGCCAGTAGGATAGTGAGGGACTCGTTGTGTGTACTCTGAGATCGAGCGCCAGTAGGCCTCTTTCTATCATTTGTGTTTGTTTTTCGTAGTTTGACCACGGTAGTGGCAAACCCCAACTAGTGTGTTAAGCGTAGTACGTAAGTAATTGTGTTTGCAGTGTTTGTTGCCGTCCGCCTAATTAAAGCTAATCATTTCTTTATATCCTCTATTTCGTTTTGCATAATATCTTTATAAGTGTGATTCTCCCGGACCACAACCCCTTCCGTGTTTGTGAGTGAGTTCACACGTCAACTGGCGTCCCAACGAGTGGGCGACAACCAACGAAACATCTCGAACAGTGTAGTTTGTATCTTTGGTTTAGTGTTTACCGTAGTAAGTTAGGATTTAAGTGACAATCAGACTAAACAAAAAAAATGTCGAAAGAAGGTTCGAGGGGAAGCTCTCCGGTCCTCAAACTAGGAGATGTATACGACCTACTTCAGGAGGGGATGAAGAGCTTATCGTCGGAAATAACAAGTAGGTTGGAGGAGGTTGTAGGCTCTATGCAAAACCTGCAAGACAGGGTGCGGGCCGTGGAAGAGAACCAGACCGCGGGCCAAGCCAGCGCCAGCGCTGGTGAAAGTGACCGGTGGCCTAGGGGGTTGAATGGAGACAGAGCGGTCGGCGCCTCAATTCTGCAGAGCAGCAGTGGCGTAGCGCCGGGGTCAACGCTACACGAACGCGAAGGCGCACCGTCGGGCGTAAACCGTCGCGACCACCCGACCAGTGGCGACACGTGGACGTTGCCGTATCCACGCGGGCGTGAGGACACACCAGCGGGCGTAACCCGACGTGACCACCCGACCAGTGGCGACGAGTGGCCGTCGCCGTATCCTCGTGGGCGTGAGGGCACACTGGTGGGCGTAACCCATCGGGCACTCAGTGGCGATAGATGGGGTGCTCAGTACTCTCACGGGCGTGAAGAAAGGATCTTCGGGTCCAGTGGCGGGCAGATGGGGCCGTTCCAGTATGGCCAAGGGGGCCAACCATCAGCCGCTGGCCAGGGGACAGCACTACATCAGGGCACGCCTCGTAGCTGCGAAAATAGAGGAGAATCTGCTCACGCACCCCCTTCACTTGAGCGCGGCTGGGGCCTGACGAGCGGAGTCGGACACTATCCCACGACGGCCGCCGATGGGCACCCCTCAGGTAAGCTACCACGGGACAACCCTCCCTCGTTCAAGGGAAGGGGAGAAATGCATCCGGTGGATTTTATCCAGAACCTGGACAATTACATCACCAGGTTTGACCTGACTGGCAGCCAGCAGCTGAGTGTTGCTATAGCGAGCCTGGAGTCGTCGGCAAAGTCGTGGGCGATGGCATTCAAGTTCCTGTTCAATGACTACCAGTCGTTCCGACAGTTTTTTCCTTGATGAGTTTTGGGGCAGCGAAAAACAACGAGCAGCTCGGGAGGAGCTGTTGTCGGGAACCTACCGCAAGGTAAGCGCCAATTCCAGAATGGCTGACTACTTCACAAGCAAGTGGCCATTGCTCAACACCTAATTCCCCCACTTTCCGAGGCCGACCTAGTGGAGACTCTTGCCAGGCACTTCCCGATCCATGTGGAGAATGCCCTCACCGACGCGAGTGACCGCAGTCTGCTACGGGCGCACCGTGTTCTCCAGCGCTATGACAACGAGAGTAGTCGTCGCCCAAGGACGGAGGGGACGGGGGGCATGCCGGGCCGCAGCACCGCGGCAGAGCCGGCACAACAACAGCGGTCCAATTGGCGCAATAGGGAGGGCTACCGTGGGGTAGCAGGGGGTGCTAAACCCTTTGAAAATCGTCGGTCTATCCCAGTACGTGCAGCAGCAGTCGATTCGGAGGAGCCCGGTGAGATAACACTAGATCACTCGCTCCGTGGCGAGGAGGATGTGTTGGCCTTAGTCAATCCCGAGTCGGGAAACGAAGTGAGCCCGCCTTACTAGATGTTCAGGGGCGGGCTATCACGGTGAGCTCCTCCAATGTGCGGAAAGGTGAGGAAGGGAACAGACCTCTGGGGGGTCTGCAGGTCACCTATGCTAGCGGTGGAGCTCTGTAAGACGGCGCTCGACCCTTGAACAGCAACTGCCCGGGACCGCTGTGAGTCGGTGCCCGATCCCTCGTGAAGACCAGCAGAACTCGGGATCGTCTCCGACTGGGGGGGTCGTTGTGGTGCGCCACTGGCCGAGTGGGCCGTGAAGGCCATCCGCCCTCCATGGTGTTGCATGGAGGGGGGGGGTGTGATGTGAAGGCTGGTGGCTGTGGATGTCCAAGGGATGGGGCGCTAGTCGAGACTAGCCAGTAGGATAGTGAGGGACTCGTTGTGTGTACTCTGAGATCGAGCGCCAGTAGGCCTCTTTCTATCATTTGTGTTTGTTTTTCGTAGTTTGACCACGGTAGTGGCAAACCCCAACTAGTGTGTTAAGCGTAGTACGTAAGTAATTGTGTTTGCAGTGTTTGTTGCCGTCCGCCTAATTAAAGCTAATCATTTCTTTATATCCTCTATTTCGTTTTGCATAATATCTTTATAAGTGTGATTCTCCCGGACCACAACCCCTTCCGTGTTTGTGAGTGAGTTCACACGTCAAACTTGGCAAAATAGAATTTGCATGTTATTACGTTTAAATTAATTAGAAAAAAAGAACTTGGATAAACTATTACGTCAAATTAATAATCGCAAATTCTATTTTGCCAAGCTTTTCGAGGATGCTGTTATGGGACACTGTTAGGGTTGCCAACCGGCCGGTTTTTGACCGGCATGCGGTTTTTGCCCCACTTGGCCGGTTGCCGGTCAGACCCTTCGACCGGCAATAGTGTTGCCGGTTTTTTACGTAAATAACCCAGTATATTAAAAATATTACTAAATATACACATAAAACTAAAATAAATTTTTAAAAACCATCCTAATCATCGCTTCATTCCCAAATCCCATCTAATTAGTAAACATTGCTCTTCTCCATTTTCCCCTTGACCTAACCTGCCAACCCCCTCACCAGACAGCGAACGAGGCGGTAACCGGCCAAAGACTGCCACACTGCACTGCAGTCCACTGTCAATGCCGACACTCAGTCAGTCGTTCACACGGGAAGTTTGGGAGATGTAGTAATGAGCGTGCACGAATCTGACAATGAAATTGACTCTCCGTGAAAAAATTAAGTCCAACAAGACTCTCCTCAAGCAGCAAGATCAACTGCTAAATACTCATTCAAGATTATGAAGTAAACTTGTTAATTGATCATAATTCCTTTAAATCTGTTAATGATGTTTACGTAGTATTAATTTACTACTTTGAAATAAAGACAAAAAAAATATTCATGGTTTTTTTGGAATTTATTATCCTTAAATTACTTATGAATACAAATATGCCTATTGCCTACTCGAATTATGAATACTCGGCAGATCAGCGGATGAAATATTACAATCTATTACCTCAGTGACTCACTTATTTTTGGTGGTTTTCCAGTTTTGACTGCACAATGACACTACATTGTTTTGGTATTGCATTCAGCCCACCACTTTATTCTAAAACGTACCAAATGCAATCTAAAAAGCTGAATTTCAAAAAAATTCGCCTGCGGCGCTATAATTGGAAGGCTCCGCCCCCAAACCCCCCGTGCTTGGTCCCTTTCCCACAAATTTACATTGAAGGCCGTTTTTTTTCCGTTGTCAGAGTTGGCAACCCTAGACACTGTACGTTTATGTGGAAGGGTAGATGAGCTTGGCCCTTTTTTTAGATCTCATTCCTTTTGAGTGTGTAAGGTTTGGCTGTATTTCTACAAGTTTTTGTTATGTGTGTAAATCCTTACACGAATCTAAAGCCCAAAATAGATTTTACAAAACGATTTGGCATACAAAAAATAAAAACCAATGAAAATCATCCCCAAAATTTACTTTTTGGACGGCCCTGTACGCCGCACCCACCACTGGCGAACTGGCCAACAAGTGTATTTCTACTAACAAATATTCACCCTAACATAATTTATCAGTTTTAACCAAAACGGGCAATTTGGGGCTATTTTGACTTTGATGTCAAAAATAGATTTTGTTCAACGGTTTGGCCCTAAAAAAATAAAAACAGTTACAAAAAACAGCACAATTGACCCTTTGGGCACCCCTGTACCCCGCACCCACCACTGGCTCTAACTGGCCAACAAGTGGATTTCTACTCACAAAAATAACCACCCTAACATAATATTTGGGTCTCCATTTCTCCGCAGGGGGTCGGGGGAGGGTCACACTAATGGTGGGTTCCGGTCTATTACTATGGTTGAGGTTATACAGTGTTGCCACGTTTTCAGGTCATTTCTTCTTGTATTGAAATATTGTGTAACTTTGGTTTACAGTATCTCGACAATGAGTTCGGTGAGGTGACTTTTTTAAAAGATTATTATTTAGATTGTGGAATAACCAATGTTATAAAATATTTATTTATAATAGTTCATTGATTTTGGGCATAAATACAGCATATTTGGTGTTATAATATGTGGATTTTTGTGCACCTACAATGGTAGAGATAGGGAATTTCATGGTATTGCAATCGCAAATAACTCGAAAAGTAGTTCGGTGATATGTGTTTTTATAATTTTTTATATTATCAAACATAACTTCAAGAATAATATAAAACGAATTTTGGGTCGATTTCAAGGATTGTAAGTTATGATGGAAAGACTTAAATGATTCTAGTTCCGTGCATTTTACCTTCAATGACTCAATATGTGATACTAAAACATCGAGTGACGTAGGACACCACAAGAAGTCAGCCTTAAAACCATAGTTGTGATTGACGAAACTTCGCCAAATGGCTTTCCCTTCATAAACAGCAAAGTCTTCTCTGGGGTCTATGTGATGGATGAAAGTTAAATACTGTTCTCGCATCCGGGAGTCTCCAGCGAACACAAAGTGGATGGGCCCCTCCTTGTGACTGACGTATCTAAGACAGTTCTTGGCTTCTGTGCCAGTATAGTTGTGCATCATACATCCTGTTGGCTGCCATTCCTTATACCCTCTGTACGAACCGTTGGACAAGATTGTTTTGCACGACTCCATTCCTGAAAATTAAGTTTGGCAAGATTAGGTGGGAGAAAACTTAGAATAGGGAGGAGAAGTATGTTCCTGTGTTGAGTGAGAGGGAAAAGTAGTATGTTCCTGTGTTGAGTGAGAGGGAGAAGAAGTATGTTCCTGTGTTGAGTGAGAGGGGCCAGGAGGAAATGTATAACAATGTAGTTTACTCAATACAAATCCGACTGAGATCTTCCAGGAGGCATAAGAACCAGTTTGTCAGAGAGGCTTGGTGTGTAATGTTCAGAAAGTTCCCAACTCCCTTACATTCAGTATCAATTTATTTCACATCATTTACAGCGTTAATTATATCGAACTGTTAAATTATCATCACCTCCGCAAGTTCAACAACTGCAGTGCGATCATCTAAGCTTGTAGAGATCGATTTTTCGATTTAAAAAACACCACATCAACATTTAAAAATGGCAATTCGGTCCTTCACAGCTGTAGTGAAGCCAAAATTATATAAGTTAAAGATGTAATTTCTAACCAAATTTAATTGTATTTCAGTAAAACACTATAAATTGTCTGTGTAGGGCCTAAATGATAATAGAAGCGGCATTCAGTCTGAGGAACTAGTGTAGATGTGTTCATGTGACACACAATGCTAATTGTGTTGAATTGTAAAATATGCCTTGTTTCTGTAGAACTAGTTTAACAGTTCCCTTATAAAAAAGTATTATAAGACAAGTTTTTTTTATTTTACACTTTTATGCTTGCTACAGACCCGAATTGAAAAAAATTGGTGTCGTTTGTCTGAGAAAGAGACATATCCATACAAATCCTGAATCCCGAAAAAGAAAACAGTTTTGACACCACCGGTAGCTTTTTATTTGTCAACTTACACTATTTGTGTTCACTTTGTCCTTCCTAGTATGCATTGCCAAATGGTGGGCAAATAGAAACATGGTCAATCAACATATCTGTAAGGGAAGTCTTTACATCAATGTATGTAGGCTGTAAGGTACGACCAACTGTACTATTGCCTTGGAAATCGAAGTATGAACTTTGCATGTCTTTCTACATCTAACATAATAATAACAAAGCTTTTTCTCCGGATGGTCAGGGATTGTATAAACTTAAAATATCAGCTGGCTTGTAAAATTGTAATCAAGGCTACTATTATACAATGAAAATGAATTAATAAATAATACACAGAATTTCATTATTATGTTATTATGTATTATGTTTTATTATTTAATTTTATTTATTTATTATAAATAGTATTTCTTTTGTTTTTATTATTATTATTATTATTATTATTATTATTATTATTATTTCGGTCATTTTTTTTTTTTGGTTTTTCATAAAACTCGGTCAAAACCGGAGCTAACATGTTGTACGGACTTACGTCAAGTACTTCCATGTGTATCTATATTACATACCTACATTATTACTTTGTCTTAACTCTAACTAAAATAAATCATTTATAATATAGTTTGTAGATGATGTTTTCTTTCTGCTGTGTACGGTCGTGGCCGATTTCTCGTCGCCATCCTAGCATTTGCTCTTCGGACTATGGGAAACCACGAAAACCATGTCAGGATGGAAGCTGTCTCGGAATCTCGAAGTATCATTCTTAGTTTAGAAATTTACGAACTATTCTACACGTGTTGAGTATTACTGCCTTTTGAGTCTCGATGTAAACATTGGGTGGAAGATCTAGTTGTTTAATGCTTTCATGTAGCTTCTTCGGTATGATGCCATTAGCCGATATCACGGATGGGATTGTATTTACCTTTTTCTGTTTCCACATCTTCTTGATCTCAATTGCAAGTACACTATATACTTGTCAATTTTTTTCTTCCATGTAGTCTCGACGTTATGGCACATTGGGACAGCAACGTCATGAAGGGTAGTTTCTTGTTTCTTCTTGTCAATTATAATTATATCCGGTCTGTTGTGATGCATGTGTTGTGATATTATTATTTTTATTATTATTATTATTATTATTATTATTATTATTATTATTATTATTATTATTATTATTATTTTTTATTTTTTTTATTTTTATTATTATTATTATTATTATTATTATTTTTATTCACATGTTTCCACATCTCGGTACAAACCGGTACAAGTAAATGCAATGTATTGCGGACTATGTCAAGCAATACATGTGCCTATAATAATAACAAAACATTCATATTCAAAACTTATCTAAAATCTATACAGTATTCAACATAACATTCAAATCAAAAACTAATCTTAATCTTTACAAAATATACAACATAAAATGGTTTTATAAAACACTGTCATTGAGGAATTTTCGGACTATATGGCATGTACAAATTATAACCGCTTTCTGCATTTTGATGAATAAATTCTTGTTAATGTCCAGTTGGTGTAAACTATTGTGTAGGTTGTGTGGTATAACTGCCGTGGCTGACACAATAATTGGTATTGTAGTGACTTGATCTTGTTTCCACATTTTCTTTATTTCTTGTGCTAAGTCAAAGTAGCGGCTAACTTTTCTGTCCCACGTTGTTTCAATATTTTGACTTAGTGGAATTGCTACATCAATAATAAATGTTTGCCTTTTTGATTTATCCGTTAAAATGATATCAGGCCTATTATGTTGTATCGTCTTATCTGTAATAACAGCCCGATCATAATAAAGTTTCCAATCACAATTTTCTAATACTTTTTCAGGTTGGTACTTGTAGTATGGTACCGGTACGATGTTCTCCAGTAACGAACACTTTTGGGCCAGATGTTGGTGAATTATGTTGGCAACTTGATTATGTCTGTGTAAATAGTCTGACTGGGCTAGAAGTTTACATCCCGATATTACATGATCTATGGTCTCATTGGTTAAGTGGCACTTTCTACATTTATCATCCAGAATTGTCTTGTCTTTAATGATGTGCTTCTTGTAATTTCGTGTAGCAATTACTTGATTTTATTTTTTTTATTATTATTATTATTATCATTATTATTAGGACTACTATTAATTTTTTATTTTTATAATTTTAATACGTAGGCTACGATATGAATTTGCGTCATGTTGGTAATATTTGAAGTTACCACTTTTTTAATTTTTTCACTGCCTTGCAATGGTTTCTATTTGCGTTTTAATGCTGTGAACATGGCTGTGAAGCTACGATAATTTGTCGACGTACAATAATAGGGAATATTGCCCTTACTATTTTATAGTTTATTTTAATTCTTATATATGTCTTAATAGTCACTGCACTTTTTTTATTTAAAAAAAAAAAATAATTTGTGTAATTTAAACAAGAAGTAAATTGGACCCCCAGTTTGCGCGCCAAAAACGAGCGTGCGCCATCTTTGGACGGTACTACGTCATAACTGTGTTGAGTCAAGGCCAATTTGAAACTAAATGTACGTATATTTGTACATATTTACATACAGACGGCGGTGCTCGCCCATCCGCTCAACAACAAACACAACTCCACAGCCACTTAAACGATGTACATTTTCACTGAATTTTCGTTTTCTTTTTTCGTATGTGACAGGAGATTTCGCGAGATCATTGTGATAAAGAATTACGAGCATTTTGTCTTGAATTTTTGCACAGCCTAGGACTATCATGCTATTCTTTATCTACAATAGGCTTTAATAATTAGTCATCAAAGTAAGGTTTTTGTGCGGGATGTGTGTCAGAACATGGACGTGCAGTCCAACCTAACCTTGGCAAATTAAGCCAAGGGCTTGTCAAGTGAGTATTTTAGTATTCACATACCAAGGCCTATATCCTACAGGAACGATTGGCCTAGACTGTTGTATAATAAATAATTTTCTACACCTAGATCTAGACCTAGGACTGTTTCAGTTTTGTTTTTTGATTGCAATGTCAACTTTTCTCGTTTTCTGGCTAGGCGTTTTATGTAAAATGTCTGCCATATTCTGTTAACATTACTGTAGGCTACGCTAGGCGCTGCTTTTGTTTAAAACACCGCCGTCTGGATGTATGTATTATGTATGTATGTATGTATGTATGTATGTATGTATGTATGTATGTATGTATGTATGTATGTATGTATGTATGTATGTATGTATGTATGTATGTATGTATGTATGTATGTATGTATGTATGTATGTATGTATGTATGTATGTATGTATGTATGTATGTATGTATGTATGTATGTATGTATGTATTGTAATGTATGTTTGTATCAGACGGCGTTGGTTCAACACAGTTCTGACGTCATAGCCGTTTTTGCCACTCTTAAAATATTTTTTTTTAATGCTGTTTTTAAAACGGCTATAAATTATTTGATTATTATTTCACAGAAAAACAAAGTACATATTATTTTGTAATCGGAACGAAATACTTTCTTCTAAAAAATCTATTTGTACAGTATTTGACGGAAGTGGAATATTCCCTATTGTACGTCGATAAAGAAGTTTTCTTGTAGAAATCGCTTTCTATATGAAAAATAATAATACTATTAATAATAATAATAATAATAATAATAATAATAATAATAATAATAATAATAATAATAATAAATAATAATAATAATAATAATAATAATAATACATTATAATAATAATAATAATAATAATAAAAATATTTTTTTTTTTTTTTTTTTTTTTATTATTGGAAGTACATATTTAAATACATGATTAGTTCAGTATGGAAACGAGTCCCACAAGCCACACAAGCGGCTTAGCTGTGGGGATAAAAAACATTGACAATTAATAAAAATAACCCAGACTCCAGACTTTATAATATTGATATAAGTACAAGGGAAAAACAACAAAATACCTCGAACCAAAAAACATACAGAAAACTTGAACAAATAATAATACACTGAAAATGAAACTTAAAAATACTACGCATCCCACTTACATGCAATGTCTGTTTCATATAACAAAAACACTTTTAACTCATTCTTTACCCTACTTATTTGATCTATACTTCGTAAATATTTGGGAATTTTATTAAAAGTAAAAGGTACACTGTATTGCAAAGCTCTTTTCCCATACTTATTGTTGTAAGTTGGTATTTTCAAATACTCTGCCTCCCTGGCGCGAGTATTTGCATTATGACTAACAATAGTTTTAAACGAATTATCATAATAAAATTTAACTAATAATTTGTAAGTGAACAGTACATTTACAGGTAAAACATTACAATATCTATATAAATCATAAGTTGTGATACATGAACCATTTTTCTTATAAGGGGATATTAAACAAACCATTCTATTTTGCAGTGAAATAATATATTTTAAATTTGAAAATGATGCATTGCCCCATGCAAGCAGGGCATATGATATGACTGACTCAGCAAGTGCTATGTATACGGTTCGGAGTAGAGTATAAGGAAGTACATACTTTAGTTTATAAATCTGATGAACACATGATCTAAGCCGCCTACTCACTACTTCTATATGACATCCCAACTAAAATTTTGGTCTATCACCACCCCCAAATATTCATGACTGTAAACAGATTCTATTTTATTAACACAATTACAGTTTATGATAATACCATCCATATGATGAACAGAATCATGCAAACAATCAAAGGAATGAGTTATAATATTTATATTAGCATTATGGTCGGCATTGTGAGGTGAAGAAATATGCACAATCTTTGTTTTAGCTGAGTTAGTTAGTATAATAATAATAATAATAATAATAATAATAATAATAATAATAATAATAATAATAATAATAATAATAATAATAATAATAATAATAATAATAATAATAATAATAATAATAATAATATCTAATAATAATAATATATAATAATAATAATAATAATAATAATAATATATAATAATAATAATAATAATAAATATAATAATAATTTCGACTTGGCGAAGCTTAAGGCCATAAGGCCTTTTGTTCTGCTTGACCAAGAATACAGATAAAAACAGCACGCATACCCAGATGTAAATTTAAGTCAATTCATAACTTCATATCAAATACAAGTAAATACATTGAAAATATCAAAATTTACTGCCAAATTGGAGGCAAAATTGGAGGCATAGGTAAATCTTAATAAACTTCATATAAAATCCAAATATGTAAATTCAAAATATCAAAATTGGCCGCCACATACACTTGTATACTGTCAATCTCTATAATTTATCCAGCATATTCTCCTCTTGATCCTTCATTGTTCTTTCTTTCCAGTATCCACATTCTTTGACCTTTCTTTCTAGTTTCCTACTTCTTTGTCCTTTCTTTCTAGTATCCAACTTCTTTGACATCAGCTGTTCCTATTGTTGTTGTTATTTCTTTTGTTATTAAATATTGAAGAAAATGTTGAATGTCAAATGTCTATAGAGAACGTTAGCTATCAAAATTAAATGTAGTTACGTGATCGCAAAAGTTATCTATTGTAGCTATACTAGAGATAACAATAGAAATCATTTTCTATCGTTATCTCTGGAGTTTTACGTGATCGCACTGCTGCTTTTTTTTTAATCGTGCTTAGTAGGACTCTAAGTTATAGGCAATCGTTAACAATACACTTACCGTATCCAATGCTGTCTAATGTATTGTAAATCACAGAAACTAATAGTAAAAGGAGAGCGAAGATCTTTGCATGATTTGAGTTTAATCGCAGAAGATGCCTTTTTAAAAAGTTTGGTTGAGCGTTTGTTTTTGACGTAAACTTGGTTGTATCTTCCATGACTTCCTTCCCCGGATCCATGCTCGATCGTAATTGACACTCAGTATATTGTCAGTATATCTTGTCAACAATAATATAATATTATATTACATAATAACGTTGTTCATGAACTCTGACTGACATAAATTTAAAGTTCATAATTTGATATTGTTACATTTATTTTCATGGTCGAAAGCGACGAGAAATTTCACTTTGTCCGTACTGTACAACTATGTTGGCTTAAAAAAGATAGTGTCATTATTATACCATATGCTCAAAGAACAATACACACTGAAGTTGAAAGGTTAAAATTTAAACTTTTTTGTTGAGATAAATAATCAATTTGCAAATAATTGGATGGGGAAAGTTTAACGTTCATTCACCTTCAACTAAATTTGATTACGGCTTTCAAATTTTGTTTTACTGAGTTTAAAAATATCGGTTTCGCTTACTGACCTCTAAATACTTACGTGGACTGACCATGCAATACTGTAACCTTGAAGCCTATGTGGGTCTAAAAGGCCTCACCCAATGGGCCTATTATCGACGTCCCTCGATCGTATTGCGATTCCATTGCGATTGCACCGCCGTCTGATGTAAATCTTAACGTCCAGATGGCGGTCTGTGGCTAGCTCATTTGGAGGTTATGTTGACTGGTAGACCTACATACCATGGTTAATCAGGATGCCTAGGAATAGTGTTTACTGCAGTGTTACACTAAATAAACTGATAAACACAGGCCAGTGACACTGGGAACGAATCTTTTATGTTTAGTTCTTTTGAATATTCCGCTGATTAGGGACGTAGGAAAATGGCGAACGGCAAACTTCCGCCCTCAACATTTGCCAGGTATGCATCAGATCTCCAAGTAAGTATATAAAGGTCAGCTTAATGCTCTGCTATAAAATCAAATTACCTATTTTTAAGCTCGATTCTATCGACAAAAATCGTAATAACAAATAACAATGCGATGTTCTCTATACATATTTTATAAAGGGGTCCTGTGTGCGTGTGCGTGTGCGTGTGCGTGTGCTTGTGTATTCATAACTATAGTTTTCTTATTAGTTAAAGTATGTTTTAAAAGAATCAGCAACAAAAATTAATATATGGCAATATCAACCAACAACTCTTAGAAATTTACCCCACCTTGCGCCCAAGGTAGAATTTGGCCCAGCGTATTATTCCTCTGCCAGTATTCACAGTATGGTTCAAACATCACGATTGTATTATTTGTTCCAATAACTGTGTTGACACCCGACCACAAAACCAACAATTTTGTAGCATAGTAACTCTAAATAGGCTAGTTGACACTTTGGGTCAAGTCTATGTGTAAAATGTACCCGAGGCGTGAAAAAAGTTATTTCCGGCCAGTGACAAAACGAGCGGTCTTACGATACGCTTTCGTTAATATTGAGTAAATTTTGTGAAAGTAGTCAAAGTTCTCAAGTGAAATGTACCCAAGACTTAAAAAAAAGGGTTTTTTAGTCCTAAATCGTATAATAGGGAAGGCTCGCCGATTTCAAGGTGCGCGGAAGCGCACCGGGCCAAGCCACGCGCGGCTCCGCTTCCATTAGCGCCTATTACCGCACGCATACATTAGCACTTAAGGAAGGAATCTGGTGAAAAGCTAATTCTAAAATATATTCTCTATCAATGTGAAATTTTAAGGTAATATTAAACGTTATATTCTAAAATAAAACAAAAAAAATTGAAAAAGTTGTAACTTTTTTTAAAATTATTTTTTTTCGACAAAAAAATAAAATTTTCAAAATGAAATTCCAACCAAAGTAATAAAAATAAAATTGATTTTTTGGATTTGTTTGGTTGTATATGATAAGCTTGAGGAACGTACATATTGAATTTTCATTTGTTCTTTTGTTTTGGAATTTATATTTTTTTTAATTTTAGCAACATTTTTGTGGGAAAAAATTTAGTTTTGATTTTTTTAAATTTTTATTTTTGCTTCACACAAATTTCAATATGTGTGTGCCTCCATAACAATGATAAACATTCACAAAAATTTTCATGACAATTGAGTAAATGGTTTGGTCAAAATATTTAAAAAAAACTTTGAAAGTGTAGCAAAAACAATATAGCTGTAAACAGCCTTCAAAGTTTTTATATTGTTTGAATAGGAGTAACACTGAAAAATTAAGTTGATGCTAGTTTGAAGGCCTGTAACACTACCAATGTTCTAACCATATACAGGGTATTTTATTTTATCAAGTGGAAAGGTTAAACATTGTGTAAGCCTACTTGTAGGTTCATGTGTAGGCCTATTTGTAGGCCTAGCTTTGGATGTTGCCCATCGTACACGAATGTTTTGCTTGGCTGGCGAGATCTTCGGTCTTTTACCTGTGCTAGGCCTACTTTACTTCCCCATAACACACTTACAAACTTTAAATAGGGTTGTGCAATAACAATAACGTCAAGTCAGGTGTACAAGAAAATAGACACATGTAAACAAACCAAGAACACACTGTCAGCTGTTCCACAGCCTTCAAACTCGTGTGATTCCTTAAACTCAGCATTTAGTAACAAGTATATAGTTCAGTGGTTTCAAAGAGGTGTGCTGCTATCCAAGTGCATCATTTATAACAACCCCTTTAAAACAACCCGCGCATTTTGAAAGCTAATTCGCTGAGAAATCCATTCAGGAGTCAGCAGATTCTTCTCGCGACGACGCCAAACAACCTAATTTTTGACGCACAACGCTGTGCCGGCGTGACAACACAATAACATTACGTGTACTTATAGTTACTCAATCCCAATATAATTAACACCATTGAACAGATAACATTCCAAGTTATATAAATTAACAAAAATCCAAAAAATCACCCCCAATTTTTTTCTTTGACGAATTTCACCAGATTCCTTCCTTAACACGGTGTCGCCGACGCGAAACCATGTGAGATTAAAAACCTGCAACTTGCTTCAATCGATGGGCTTTTTCTATTAGATGACCATTTCAAGTTTCATCCAGATCTGATGAAGCGTCTAGAAGTTATTGAGACGTAAAGATCGTTCGAAATAACCTTCTACATGGGCTGGCTGGCTGGCTGGCTGGCTGGCTGGCTGGCTGGCTGACGAATTAATGTATCAGTTTGTGGGCCCTCAATAGATAATGTTAGAGAACCCAAACTTTGCACCGCTGTCAGTCATCTCAGTGACTATGTGCTTGACAAACGGTAATTGGATTAGATGACCGGAAGCTTAGATAATGCAAAATAAATAAATAATTTAATTCGTGTTTTGCTAAGCAATGGATAATGTTCGAGAAGCCAAAATTTGCACCGATGTCAGTCATCTCAGTGGCCATGAGCTATACAAACGGTAATTGGATTAGATGACCGGAAGCTTAGATAATGCAAAAGAAACCAATTATTTTATTTATAACTGCGATGCTCAAACCTTTAATCATAAATGAGTAACATTTAATTTTGAATCATTTTAAATAAAGTAATTTTCTTTACTTGGATGCTAACATCCATACCGTGTACGTTCTAAAAAATTATTGATATACCATACAAAAATGCAAAAATTTGCAAAAAAAAAAGGGCCAAGCCGTAAACGAGGAAGATACAAGTGGCTCAACTGCATAAAGTGGTGAGATCTAGAAGTGTAGCCAAGCCCATTATTTTGTTTAAAATAATAAACATATTTATTAATTATATATAAATTAATAATATATCAATATCCATATTATTATCTAACTATAATTATGGAATAAATATTTTTTTTCAAAAATAATTGGATGAGCGAAGCGAAGACTTCAATTTCACTGACCCCCAAAAAATTTAGCTCGGGTGTTTTTTTTTTTTTTTTTTTTTTTTTTTTTTTTTGTCTGTTTGTTAACTCTCTACCAGGCAAACGGCATATCCGATCTCAATGAAAATTTGACAGGACCTTCGAAATCTCTGAACTTAGAGGTGTATTGTTTTTGGGTACAATCGAAGAAATATTTCTCATGAATATTGTACTTTTACGATTTTTTTCGATTTTTGTGCGATATTTCGTGACATTTGAGTAATTTCTGACCAAACGGGTGGGGCTACAACTTTCATATTATTCATGGACATTAAGGTTATGGTGATGTAGTACCTTTTGAAAGAAAAAGTTGAAAAAGTTAGCCAGAATCCATAGAAATAAAGCTTTTAATATAAGTTTTTTGATTTTTTGTGCGATATTTTCGTGCCATTTGGGCCAATTCTGACCAAACTGGTGGGGCTACAACGTTCATATTATACATGGACATTAAGGTTATGGTGATGTAGTACCTTTTAAAAGAAAAAGTTGAAATAGTTAGCCAAAATCTATAGAAATAAAGCTTTTAATATAAGTTTTTTACGGAAAATAATACCAATTGACAGGTAACAAAAGAAACTTGACAACAATCAGCTACAATGCGTAGGCAGAAAACAAAGAACTTGCAAAAGTAAAGATATCCCATGCAAACTAAACATTTTTAAAAGCTCATCCATCAACGCGGCGGGACTTTAGCGTTTTTCCTAGTATAAACATTAAATAAATTTACTGAAACATTTCCATGTGGAAATATCAAAATTAACAGACGCCATTCAAAATTGAAAGCTTGGTCGATGGATTTGGATTGGTTATGTTTTGGTTAGTCAGTAACGACAACCAAGTTAAAAATTCATCGACCAAGCTTTAATTTTGAATTGCATCTGTTAATTTTGATATTTCCACATGTAAATGTTTCAATTTATTTATTTAATGTTTATATTATTTTTGAAAAAAATATTTATTTCTATAATATCATTGAGTATATAACCATCCTTATAATAGTTAGATAATAATATGGATATTAATATATTATTAATTTATTATATAATTAATAAATATATTTATTATTTTAAACAAAATAATGGGCTTGGCCACACTTCTAGATCTCACCACTTTATGCAGTTGAGCCACTTGTATCTTCCTCGTTTACGGCTTGGCCCCTTTTTTTTTTGCAAATTTTTGCATTTTTGTATGGTATTAGATATTACCGCGCTGGTGTACAGAATCAGTAGTTATTTACTCAAAATCATTATCACCGTAGTCGTAGTTTAAAACAATCCAAAGTAAAAACGGTTTATTCCACAAGAGGTTCAAGTTTTACGTAACTCTACCTGGAGCTTTTATTGTGAATGGACGTGTGACGTCAACGTCATAACCCTAAAACAGCGATGTATATTAATAAAATTGACCACGGTCTTATAGATCACGAAGCAAAAATCCCCGCTCGGCCGTTCACTAGCTAGTTAGACGAGTGAGCGAAGCGAATGAGGATTCTGTTACGCTCTACTCGATCGGGCGGCCTTGGCCGTGAGCATTGTCCAATAAATGTTTTGTATGTTTGTCTGTCCGGGCTCATACGGCCGAACGGCCAAATAGATTGAGCTGAAAATTTAAACACACATCCGTGACCAGATAACTGAGAACTGCTAGCAAAATGAGCGCAATCCATTTCGATTAAAACCTACAATAATAAAATGGGATTTTTAAAAATATCGGTAGCATTTGTTTAGATTTTCCATATGAAAAATAGGCCACAGCCTACGTATAATAAAAACAATTCAGATGTAGTCGCTATCAGTCCGTGATTTTTCGTATGTTTTTGTTGTCAATACGGTATGTCATTCTCTAAAGGTAATGTCATTATTCTTGTTTAAATTCATCAACTAATTGAATCAGTTGTTCAGAAAGGGCAGTTGTCCATTTTTGGACGAAAATTAGTTAGGTATGAAAATCAACTTTTCATACATAGACACACACGTTTTGACAAGAAATGGCATTAGTCCCTATAGTGCATGTGCTGCAGAAATGAGTCGACCTATTTCGTTTGTTCAAGAAAGGGCATTAGTCCATGGACTTGTGCCCTTTCTTGAACAAATGAGTTGTCACAATAAAATAGATTGTCGCGAGAGTGTACAAAAGGCAATGACAATCGAGGCTTAGACCTTCAAGAATACCAACATGTCCACACAACAGACAGTAACGTCCAAGACACAAACTTAACAGTATTTAAAACCATTAAAAGTGGTATCCATAATAGTATGCAACATTTCCATATTTTCAAAAAGGGCATTAGTCCAAAAAGCTTATGATCTCATTAAAAAGTTTTTTTTCTATTTTATCTTACTAGTATTTTAATACTAACTAGTAGTCAAATGTGTTGTAACACAATTCTATTATAAAAACTACAGTATTTTATCAATTTTTATATCAAAAAAGTACGCAACATTCACATTTGTTCAAGAAAGGGCATAAGTCCACAAGGTTTATGCCTTCATATGAAGACCCTAAACATTTTTTTTCCCTTCTTTTTTTCATTATATAATTTCAAGTACTCAAACTTATTATTTACATGCTTAAGGCTGCACAGGAGTAGCTATAATATCGGCGCGATGCAGTGTCCCCGCATTTCAGTTGGAACTCGGCCCACAATTGTCATATCGGCATAATTTTTTTTTTAAAGGGCTTATAAAAAATTGCGAACTTGGACAATATTTTGAAAATTTACCTTCACTTTAGAGCTTTATAAAAAAATTACAAAACTTTTTATGGAAAATGTACATCACACAAGTCCTAATTTCAACATTTATCTTCAAAATAAAAAAAAAATTACCAAAATCGTGTGAGTAGTTACCGCTAAACTACTGAACTACGAATGCATGTTTTGCCGCTATTTTAGGCCTTTTCAGCCCCAGCAAGTGGCGCACTCTGGCGATACGACTTTTTGAGTGACAGGATGGTTATTTATGTTCGAAATAACAATTTCATTGGCCACAGAGTAAAACTGTTCAGCTAATGCAGAACACCACTCAATGCATAATACATGTTTACTGTTGCTATGAACACGGCAACAGTAAGACATTATGTTATTTGTGTAAGCTGTTAAGCTTGAATAACTTTTTTTTTTTAACCCCTGGGGCCAAAAAAAAAACCCGTACCCGGCATAATCAAAATCGTGATCGATATAAATTTCCCCGTTAAATCCCAAAATTATAGTATGACCTGCAATGGCCCATCGTTCATATTGGGGATTACCCCTCGACATAAAAGTAAAAAAACATATTTATTTTTAAGCTGTAATGGAACCAATTTTTGTTAGCCTGGTATATGATACGTGTCAAATTATAACGGGAAAAAGGGAATTTTAAATTTTAAAAAATTTACTCGTTTTGGATCAAACCCCGGGATCATTCGTTTCTACCCGCGCGTTTTCTTTTTGCGGGGAGCTGGGAGAATCCACTTCACAAATTTACCTGGGGACTCAATTGGCAACCCCCAAATTTAAAAAAATGGAAAGTAAAATTTGTCCATTTTTGGGAGTCGTTTTTGGTTTTTAAATTTACACGCTGTCAATACGAAATATCTTTAAATATTTTGGGCTTTTAAAATTGTCCCCCTGGGGAATAAAACCCCGGGGCCTTTACCCCGTTTGTCCGGGCGGTCCCGGGGGGGATGCTCTTCCCAAATGAGAAATTGGAAAAAAAGGGGCTTTCCAATAAATTTCAGCAAATTTGGGTAGTTATATTTTTTTATTGGGGTGTGTAGTAAGGGTCGATATAATCAAAATACAAAGGGGAAACTTTGTGGCATACCCCCAAAAAAAATCGGAACTTTAAAAGGTTTTATATTCACGTGAAAAAACAAAAGCCGATAAATTGAAAAAAAACGTTTTCGCATGGGAAATTTCCTCATTACACATGAAAGATATCAATCTTGGTTTTTTTTGTCCCTTTTTCAAAAAAACAAACGTGGTAACGCAAAAAAAAGGGTCCACAGTGCCCCCCAACCCCCCTCCGGGCCAGAAAAGAAATTTTCTCTTGCAAAGAAAAGATATTTTTCCCAAAGGGCCATGCATCGTGTGAAAAAGCTGGGTTTCCGAAAAATGTATGCCGACAAGGGTTTTTACTTTTTTTAGGGTGTTACCCAACCCACGCATATTTTTATTTTGGGAATATTTTTTTAATTGTCCCATGAAAGGGTCCCCAACCCAAAACATACGGAAAGAATAAATAGGGGAAAATCGACGACAACTTTCTTTTAGATTTGCCACGTCATCGTCATTTAAAAATTTTATTAAGATTACTTTTCTATTTAAAATTTAAAATTTTTGTTTTTTAAACTTGCCTATCTTAGCTAGTATTTTTGCTTTACATTTTTTTGATAATTATATTTTTGGGTTTAAATGACCTGGGGTTACCTTATGGCGGAAAAGGTTCATAAAATTTCCGAAGAAAAAAGGTTTTTTAAAGGGTTTAAACTGGGATACGATGAAATTTTCCCTGACTATAAAACCGAGGAAATCAAAAAGTGTGCAGTAAAGAAAAATTTTATTTCCCAAAAAGAGAAAATAAAAGGTTGGGAAAAAAACAGCCCAGACAAAGGAAAAATATATGGAAACAAAATCGGTTTTAAAACAACAGGTTTTTTAAATATAATAATAATATATTATATCTCGAAAATGCTGTTTTCCCCCGGCATTTCCCAGCGGGGAACTTACTTAGTCCAAAATTTTTTTGGGGTTAAATTATCTCCCAAAAAAAATTAAAAAAAATCTTTTTAACAAAAAAATTTTACTTATTTAAATTTTTATAAAAACATGATCCCCTACAAAAGGAAATTTTGGAAAAAAACTTTCCCTTTCAAAAAAATACTAAAAAAATATTACCCCTTTTTTAAAATTAAAAAACGCAAATTTCAAAAAGTTTTTAAATGTCCGTGACTTTGTGCGGGGGTTTGGGTATTGGAACATTAATTTTTTGTGCTTTTTTAGTTTAAATATTTTTGTCACTTGAAATTTCATCCTTTAGTATTTTGACTAGGCCAAAACCATATTTTGTTATTGACTATAAAATAGCTCTAGGGCTAATGTAAAAACATAGTTGGTTTTTATCCAAAAAGGCCCAAATTTGGGGGGGGGGGGGGGGGGGTTTTGTCAATATCCCAAAACGGGGAAAGGGAAGCCCCAGCCGCGGGGGCCTTTTTAAATTTTTTTTCTCGTATTTGACATTTTAAACCGCCTCAAACACTTTTGTAGAGTAATACATACCTAAAGTCCCTATGCGAATCATAAAATTTTTATTGTGAAAATCTGACTTTTGTAAGTTTTTGAAATTACCATGTAAAAAATCATGTTAGGTTGCCCCCTCCTTATTTTTTTTCTTAAAATCGTTTACACCTCGTTTTTTTTTTTTTTTGGGGGGGGAAAGGGGGGGGGGGGGGTTTCCCCCCCAAAACCCCCCCCCTCGCCCCCTTGGATACGCCACTAAAAAACCAAAAAACTTACAAAACCCAAATACAAAAACAAAAAAAAAGTTTTCAAAATAAAGTGTTAGAGTTATGCCCAAAGGTTGACCCCGCCCTTTCTCCAAAATAAAAAAAAAAAAAACTGTTGCAATTTAAAAAATAAAGCAATCCCCTTTAATTTCGGGGTGATAATATCACCCAAAGTTCGATATTAAAAAACCTTTAATTAAAAACCCCTTTTTAGTGCAAGGGCCACTGAATTTTACCCTGTTTTTGGGAAGGGGGGGTTTTAAAAATGACCCATTTAAAGGAGGATTTGTTTACATGTGGGTTAGAAAAAAAAGTTATACAAAATTTTGATATCTAATTGTTTTTTAATGAATCTTGGGCTAAATTTTTTGGGGTCTTGAGTGGGGTGGTCTGTTTTAAAAGGGCCCCACATTCATTTTTTTTGAGAAACCAAAAATTTTTTTTTTTCCGGGAGAAAATATTTTTAAAAAGGGATGATAGAAAGGCAATCGAAAAAATCCGAAAATTTTCCCAATTTTGGCCCAAAGCATTTTTGGCCCAAACCCGGGTTGAACTTCAAAAACAAATAATACTAACACTTCGGGAAACAAAAATTTTTTTTGCTTTGACCTTGATTATTTTTTCCCAAAACCCCTCGCCCCCCCCCCCCCCCCCACACACAATCGCTGCAATTTCCCCCTGTCTTTGTCGGCAAAAAGTAAAACCAGCACACACGGGACGAAAGCGAAAAAAACCGCGTGTGCCACATTTAACTCACACATGGGGGTCCACCCCCTATCTGTAAACTTTGGGGTTGGGTTGGGGTAAGAGTGGACATTATCTCTATCAAAAACCCCGGGCCATTTCAGAGTTTTAAAAACCTCAAGATAAACATTAGAAAAATCTTTTTCTCGATAAATTTAAAAAAAGGCGGTGGATCCAATCAACGCGACTATATACCCTTTATCTTTTAAACCCCCAATTTGTATTTTAAAAAACACTTTTTTTCAATTGTATTCATCACAAGTTTTTCTGTTTTGGGTTTTTCTAGCTACGAAAAAGTAGGAACTTTTTGGGTCGTGGGTTAGGGGGCTCTGTTTCCCCAATGCAGAAGGCCCCAGGGTTCGTTTTTCCCCCTGGGGGCAGATTTATTTAGGTTTTTGATGTGGGTTTTCGAGTCCATCAGTTCTTAGGAATGTGTAAACGGTGATTTTGGTTTGGGGATTTCGTCCTGCATCGATGCACAAAATAAAAAAGGGTTTATAACCCCGGGGGTAATAAAAGCAGAAATAAGATGTTTGTGCTGCGTGCTGCGTGACTGTGAATTGCCAAAACTATTTGTTTTTAAATACCTACTTCCCTATAATTTTTTCGTAACTACGGAGGGGCAAATTTTGGTCAGGGGGGGCCCGGAGGGGGGGCGCAATTTTTATTTAAAATTAAAATTAATTTTTTTTTAGTTTTATAAAAATTTGTTAAAATACTTTTTTTCTTTTTTTGCAATTTTTTCATACTTTTTTTAAATTTTTAAAAAAAAACCCAAATTTTCCCCAAAATACTCCTACCCACATTTTTAGAATAAAAATTTTTTTGCCGGGGGGGTGCCTTCCCCACCCCCCTTCAACGGGGGGGCCAAACCCCCCTCAAAACCCCCCTTTGGGTTCCCCCAAACGTGCTCTTTACCCGGGAAAAAGAGGTATACCCAAAAATTTATTTTTGGTTTGATCCCCATGACTACACTGTACCAGTGTACCTACATTTCCCTTTCACTATTTCCCTGACCATTGATCTTTGGGGGAAAATTACAAAAAAATTTTCGCCCGCGAAAAATAAGGGCAAGTTCCCCAATGTAGGTAATTACTGAAAAGTGTTGGAAAAATTGGTTTGACTGTTTGGGGGAGGGTCTCGGGTTCTAAATCCCGTCAAAACCTGCCCTGATTTTTATTACTTTTAGTACGATTATTATTGTAGTATCGTTATGCTGGCATATTATAATAAGCATTTGAAAAGAAAGAATAGGCTAAAAAACTTGGGCCCCTGCCCGGGGACTTCCGGGTCTAGGCGGGGAAAGCGATAAACCCCCAAGACGGCCTTGGTCTGGGGTTTATAGCGTTGAGTGGTGGGGGTTCCCCGTGACCATTTTGTTCTGGATTTTAAACCCAAGTCGCGTCACTTTTTTGGGAAAAATAATTTTTATTTTGGGGGTCTAGCCTGTTTTCAAAATTTAATAAAAACCTTAATACTTTTTTAAAAAATGTTGCGTAATGTTCTTTTTTTGGGCAACCCCTCTTTCCCAATGGGAATTAATGATCATTGCAAAAAAGAAAAAAACCAAAAACATTAATTTAAATTTTTTTTGGGTTTTCCTCTCATTTATGTGATGGGTCGAAACACTCGGGGGGGACCCAAAAATGTGAGAATGAAAAACCTTTTTATCCTTGGACGGACAAACACTTTCATTTTTACCCCAAAAAACCCCTCGGGTTTTGGTGATATTTATCTCATGCTACCTTGGGGAAAATGGTGAGCGATTGAGCGCATCTCGGCCCTTTCTCAAAACCTTTCTGAAAGTACAAACAGATCCCCGGGCCTCGCCCTTTAAAAAATACGGCTCCGCATTGGGGAAAATTAAAATTTTTGAGCGGAATTTCTGAGGCCCTCCTCCACACGTCCTCCCCAACCCCCCTCCCCCCATGTCCTTTTCATCTTTTAAGATTATGCTTAACGCCTGTGAACCTTAAATTTGTTTTTTAAAATAATAAAACAAAAGAGACATTTTTTTGTTGTTTACCCCCAAAACTTTTCCTTCTGAGGACTCGTCCCCTTTTGTCCTTTGGAAAGTTCAATTAAAAAAGGGAAGAAAATTTGACCATCCACAAAATACGGGCCCAATACCGCAGTAAAACCCTATACATATACACGCAGTACTACCCCCATAAAAAGGTATAACTAAAATCGTAGACAAAGCCCACCTATTTTATTCTAACCTAGTCAAAATTTTTTAAAGAGGGTTTACGCTTTACGAAAGGTTTTAAATCAGGGCTCGCATTTATAACTAGTTCTAATATGCACCCACGGTTCGGGGATAATCTCTATTTCTATTCTTTATTAAGACAAAACTTAAACTTTTCCCTATTCACAGCCCAAAAAAACACAACTCCAACCTTTCAAAAACATCAACTAAAAAAAAACAATACTATTTTTAAAAACCCAATTTGGTTTTGGGGCCCCAGAATGAAATAAACTTGTACGGGCCCGGGGTCATTCGAAGAGATTACTGAAAAATTAAAAACAAATTTAATTATTCCTAGTATTCCTCTCGTCTCGTCCTGGGTTTGCCCCTTTTGGGGGGCGGGGGGATCGACGTTTGTGGGGTTTTGGGTCTTTAGGGCCTCCGGGGTCACACATCCGGGCCCCCGGGCCCTTTTTCCTGGTTGCTTTTTCTAGGGGAAAATTTTTTCCTCGTTCCCACGAGACCCTTCGGTTAAGCAAAATGAAATGGGGGGCTGGATCAGGGCTGGGTGTATTTTCTGTTCTGGGTGCTTTTGATATTCGTGTACCCCCCTCTTGGAACATTGCGATAAAATTTGTGCCCATAAAAATTCCCCGGTTTTTTTTGCCCCTATGTTGGGTGGCCCTTTCCTTTTTAAAGGTTTAAAAAACCCCTGAAATGTTTTCCTTTCCCTTGGGCTTTTGGTTATATCATCTGCTAATACTTCACAAAAACCAAATCTGTATCCTACTTAAAAAACTTTTAAAATTATTTCACCCTCTTTTGAAAACCCCTCCTCATCAATCGTTCACCAAACATTTTTCCCCCTGAAAAAGTCTGTATCTCTTTTTAATCTCTGTTTTCTTCTGCGATCTATTGACAGCCGTGAAGTTTCAGCAGTCAGCGTCCACCCCCAGTTTAAAAGTTCCTTTTTCTTCTTCGGAAGTTGTTTCCAACCCCGATTCTCTGCTGTTTTTTTTCTCTTTCCGGTTTTCTTCTCTCATGGCGAGCATTGAGCCCAAAATCATTTTATCTAGGCTTTTCTTTTCCCCTATTTTTCCCCGTTTTTGCTTCTATTTTTCTTAAATTTTCCCTTTTTGGGTTTAAAAATTTTTTTTTTTTTTGCCCTCCCTCAATGGGGAATCCTCTCGTGACTGATTTTTAGGGTTTTTAATCTGGTTGTCCCTCCCCTTCTGTCAATTCAACTATCTTTTTCGTAGTTTTTTTTTTCACATACTCGGTTAATTTCTCCCCGGGGAAAAACTACCCCGTGTCCCCCTGCCCCTTGTTTTTTTTTAATCTACTCCGTTTAAACGGGTGTCTACCCCGGGCCTCCCCCCTTTCCCTTTCCCCCCCCGAAAGCTCTTATTTCCTTTTAGTGCGGGATGTAGGAGGTTTATCGCAATCGGGAGGAGTGTGACCCAATCCCGGAAATTTTAACATTTTAACCTTTTCTGTTTTAGGTTTTTTTGAGAAGTTTTCATCGTTTTGGGCTCCCGGGATGCTGTTGATCGCGGTTGCCCGGGAGTACCCCAACTGCTTAGGTTTAATTTGTGATGGCCCGCCCTTTTTCCCGGGGGCGGTGATCCTTCGGGGACCCGTCCTCAGATTTTGAGGGGTCACGCTCTATTTGAATAGCTTTGAGTCGTGGGGCTCTTCGATTTATTGAGAAAGCGGGCTTTGTAGAAATGGGCGTATGCGATTATCAAGTAGCTCAAAAGTTTTCCTTATTTAGGCAAGAAGCCGGACGGTCCTTGGGAAGGCGTTTTTTGGCACCCCGTACCTTTTGTTGGAAAAGTTTTTTATTTGTATTCCTTTTTTTCTGGTTTTTCTCCCTGTAAAGGGGCGTACAGGGGACCTAAACGAAGGGGGGGCGTTGAAAAGTAATTTTATGCCCGGATTGAATTTTCCCATGTCGGGCTAGAAAAATTGGGGGCCCTTTCCACCCCAAAGTTGTGCATCTCCTCCCGGGGGATGGCCCGTAGCGATAGCCACCCAGCACGTGTCCAAAAAATCTGCATGTGAGGGAAAAATTTTTCACAAGTCCCCAAAAATCCCCTGGGGCCTCAAATCCCCGGGCCCCTAAAAAGTGGGGAAATTGACCCTTTCGAGAAGGGTCTTTAAGCGGAATTTCTATTCTTTGGGGGCCTAGGGCCCACAAACCCTGGGTAGGCCCATTTGGGTCCCCGGTGTAGTCCCCCCAAGGTAATGGGGGGCTCGAGTTTGCGTTTTTGCGAGCCTACCCTCTAAATTTTCAATTTTCTCCCTTTCAAATTTTTTAGCAAAACCTTTAAGGGGTGGTATTGTTTTTCCATCCCAATTTGTGGGATGGATTGGGGGGCCAGCCCAAGCACAAATTTTTTCCCTTGGGCCTTTTCACAAAGATCTAGTTAAATTCTATTTTTTACCTCGTGGGGCCGGGGGTTCCGGGGGGCTCGTCGCCCGTGCAGGAGGCCCCAGTCCAAAAGGGAAATAGTAGGCCTATCTATGGCCTAAGTCACTGGGGGGGGGGGGGGCCCCGAACTGTTTTTTCACAAACTCCTTTTTTAAAAATCTAGGCTGAGGGCTTTGCTTACCCCCAGGGGTGGGTTCGTGGGGTTTTCTTTTTGGGGGCCAAATTAAACAGGGGGCTCGCAGTATAACTAGGTTTTAATATGCACCCACGGTTTGTGATAATCTTTTTTTCTATTCTTTTTAAAACAAAAATAATAAAATTTTTATTTACAGACCAAAAACACAACCCAACTCTTAAAAAAAACAAATAACTCCCAAAAAATAAATATTTTTCCCCAAACGGGGACTTTTTTGGGGCCCGAATGTTCACATTGTACGGCGGTGTCAGCCTAAACCAATTGGGGGTGCATTTTTGGACAGAGATTCTTGCATAAACGTAAAAAACGAAGAAAAAAGACTAAGCCATCAGGCAAACACAGCTGGGAAATATAAAAGAAGTTATATACTCCCCGGGAAAAAATGCGACCTTTGGCGTCGTCGTCCCGGGGAAACCCCTTAAACCCCCTTTCCCGACAACCCCTTGACGGGCGATGACCATGATAAAAACGAAAAGATGCCAAAGACGATGACGACCACACGTGAGAACCCCCCCTTTTTTTTCACCCCACTCGTGGCTGGTTTTTGACCCCGGGATAGGATTTTTTTCCCCCTAAAACCCTTAGAGTTTGGAAACATATAAACCCCAACGGTTTTACGCGCCCTGAAACCAAAATAAAAACCCTTTTCTTGTTCGCCTTTTCTAACTTAAAATTTTCTTTTAAATTTTTTGTTGACGCTGGAAACAGTATCTATACAGTGTAGGAGTCGTACACTAGCTGGCCGTTCCATTTAGCCTGGGGTGTATCTGTTGATCAAGTGTCTGTGACCACAAATGTTTGTTCAATGATTATACTAGGGAAACGCTAAAGTCGTTGTTAAACGAGTGAGTGAGCCATGTGTTAAGTACCCGGTAACGTTCCCTTTCCTCCTCATATACCTAAGGCCTACCTAGCCTATCGTAGGCTAGAGTGGCGCATTATGGCCTTACAGTTGACGCGCCCGTATACCAACTAAACTCAAAACCCTATTAATTATACATGTATAATAATTATCATCAAACTTAAATGCAAATGTTCCCGGGTACTCAACACATGGCTCACTCACTCGTCTAACAACGACTTTGGCGTTTCCCTAGTTAGACGAGTGAGCGCAGCGAAACGAAGTCTATATAATGCTACTCGATCGAGCCTTGGCCGTGACCATTGTCTGTATGTAAAATGTCTGTCTGTCCGGTCCCATACGACCGAACGGCCAAATAGATTGAGCTGAAATTTTAAACAGACATCCGTGGTAAGGTAACTTAGAACTGCTAACAAAATGAGCAAAATCCATTTCGATTTTAACCTACAAGAAATAATAAACTGAAAAATAGACTGCCAATGTAGGCCTAGGCCTATAGAAATTTATTTAACGACAATGAGAAAAAAAAATATTTTTTGTTTGTTATTTACCTGGCTGTGAAATGCCGTGCCCATGCAAGGTCAATCGATAATGTTGAACGTCAAGGTACCCCCAAATTCCGCTCGTAGATTAAGTAAACCTTGCAATATTTTCACGTATTTCGTACTGGCTATATGATTTCCATAGTATTGTCACAGATGATGCTACACTGCGTTATATGCATTTCAAAACATGTTTCCAGAAATTACAAAATCTTTTTCGACCAGGGGATTGAACCCACGTCTCCCACATTTCGGCTATAAGGGCGCCTTGGCCAACCAGACTAGGGAAACGCCAAAGTCGTTGTTAGACGAGTAAGCGAGTTATGTGTTGAGTACCAGGCAACATTTGCATATTTAGATAAGTTTGATAATTATATTCGTATAAATAAAAGGATTTTAAAGTTTAGTTGGTTGGTATTAGGGCGCGTCAACTGTAAGGCCATAATGCGCCACTCTAACCTGATAGGCTAGGGAGGCCGAAGGTAGGGGAAAAAAAGTAATGTTACCGGGTACTAAACACATGGCTTACTCACTAATCTAACAACGACTTTGGCGTTTCCCTAGTGATAATACCATAGTCCAGTGCTGACAATCTATTTATGTCATCATTGAACCATTAATCGTTACAAGGAAGCTTCGCAAACGCTTTTTCAGGCGCGTTGTTTAATGATCGTAATTTCTTTTTAACTAAAAAAGAGTAAACTGAAATTTTCCCATGATAAAAATTTTTCGATTACGCTCAAATATCACACGAATATATTAATTCATTAAATGAATGTTCTGTGAAAACTTATTACAATCGGATAAAGCATGTGGGTGTAATTCGTCGAAGATATTTAAAAAATAAAAAATAAATGTAAAATGAGATTATCATAAGAAATAATTTTTCGATTCTGCTCAAATTTCACACGAATATATCAATTCATAAAATTAAAGTTCTGTTAAAATAAGATTGCAATCGGTTAAAGCATGTAGGTGTTATAACCCGAAAAAATTTTTTTTTTAAGAAAAAAATCGTAAAATTGCGATTTTATGAGAAATAATTTTTAGATTGCGCTCAAAAACGTGGCAGTTCTAAGTTCAAAGATTTCAAAGGCTTTCAGAAAATTTCATCGCAATTGGTGTATCAATTTAGCCGGAATCATTTTAACAAACACACAAAAATACAGAAAAAAAAGAAAGAAAGAAAAAACATTCCGGATTTTTTTCTCCAGTGTAGTGAAATGGAATCTTCGCTTCGCTCATCCAAAAAATGTTTACACAAATTTGCTCATGTTATATCTAGTTATACAAATTATTGTTACAAAAAGCTTCTTTCTGTAAGTAAAAAAATCAGCAAAAATGCAGTTTTTTAATGAGCACACAGTGATTGATTGTAGTGTTATGACTATTGCCCTGTTTCCCCTCCATTATTACGTGTAACACTTAAGGTTACTTTTATGACTGAAAATATTTTATAAATAACGAAAATTTGATATATGTAATCAGGAACTGGCCCTGAATATAATCGAATAATTGGATGAGCGAAGCGAAGACTTCAAATTCACTGACCCTGCAACAAATTTAGCTCGGTTGTTTTTTTGTTTTTTCCGTTTTTTTTTTGGGTTTTTTTTTTGTTTGTTTGTTCGCACGATTCCGGGCAAACTGTAAAGCGATCTTGATGAAAATTGAAGGGACCTTCGAAATCTCTGAACTTAGACGTGCCACGTTTTTGGGTACAATCGAAGAAATATTTCTCATGAATATCGTACTTTTACGATTTCTTTCGATTTTGAGTGCGATATTTCGTGACATTTGGGCCGATTCTGACCAAACGGGTAGGGCTACAAAGTTCATATTTTACATGGACATTAGGGTTATGGTGTTGTAGTACCTTGTGAAAAAAAAGTTAAAAAAGTTAACCAGAATCCATAGAAAAAACGTACTTTACGATTTATTTCGATTTTTTAAAGCGATATTTTCGTGACATTTGGGCCGATTCAGACCAAACGGATTGGGGCTACAACGTTCATATTTCACATGGACATTAAGGTTATGGTGATGTAGTACATTTTGGAAGAAAAAGATGAAAAAGTTAGTCAGAATCCATAGAATAAAGGTTTTAATATGAGTTATTTTTAGGTGTATAATAACAATTAACAAGAAACAAAAGAAACTCGACAACAATCACCTACAATGCATTCAAAAAGCACTTGCAAAGGAAAAGTGTCCTACGCAAACTAAAAACTTTAAAAAGCTCATCCATCAACGCGGCGGGACTTAAGCGTTTTCCTAGTTAAAAAAACTTTGTGATTGGAATAATTTGGGACTAAACGAGTGGTCACAAGATACACTTTCGTTAATTTTGAGTAAATAATATGTGATATGGTTCAAAGGGCGCATACTTTGATCAGATTTACATAATATAGTCAAATTTAATATTTTTAAATATTATATTTTAGACTGGTCTGCAATACGTATTTATTTGTCGATCCTAATATTATATCGTTGCCTTAGGGTGAAAACGTCATAAGTAACATTTCGTCTGTTTTAAGGTAGATACACTTTCTTTCTTTCTTAGAATTTTGCGCTCTTTCTTCCTATCATAACGTCGTAAGTGACAGAATAGGTCGTAGGCCTAAGTATACTTTCAGAGTCATAAGGTAGGAAGTTTCCTGCCGTTGGGAAGTTGAAACGTTTTCTCTATTGAGTTCAGTTATTGGATGAGCGTAGCGAGCGAAGCGAGGATTTCATTTCACTACACTGGAGAAAAAAATCCGGAATGTTTCTTTCTTTTTTTTGTATTTTGGCTGTTTGTTAAGGCTATTGTACCGCCTCGGGCCGATAATTTGAAAGTCGAAGAAAACATGTCTGAAAAGTTTGCTGAATGAAAGAAGGCCTTTAAAATAACAGACAAATACGAGTTTTGTACCGTGTGACAAAAAAATTCGTACACCAACTGTTATTTTCAGAAAACTATTTTAGCTATAGTCAAGTTGTAGCTAAAGGTGTTTAGAAACTATGTCCAGAAAACCGATTCTCAAAATTTAATTTTGAACTAGTCTTGTATATATCACACTTTTGTCCAAAAATCTAAATATAATTTCCAAAAGTGAGGTTATGTCCCGCCCAAAAGAATTCAAATTTTTTTTTTCTGTTATTTTAAAGGCCTTTTTTCATTCAACAAACTTTTCAGACATGTTTCTTCGACTTTCAAATTATCGGCCAGAGGCGGTACAATAGCCTTAACACGATTCCGGCTAAACCGATACTCCAATTTCGATAAAACTTTCTGGAGACCTTCAAAATCTCTGGACTTAGAACTGCCACGTTTTTGGGGCGCAATCGAAAAATTATTTCACATGAAAATCACAATTTTACAATTTTTTTTATTTTTTTAAATTTCTTCAACTTATAACACCTACATGCTTTATCCGATTTTAATGATTTTTCCACAGAACCTAAATTTTATAAATTTATATTCGTGTGATATTTGACCCCAGTAGTGTGTATGGCACCCTAGGCAGGCCACGCCCCCCATTGTTATTTTAATTTATGCAAATTTTTTAATTACCCAATTAATTATTCATATTTTATTTTTTTTATTATGAATTTTTAATTTTTTAATTATTCATTTTTAATTATGAATTTTTAATTTCAAGATGGCGGATGCTACACTAGAGTGTGACCACTTTAACCTAACTTAACCTAACATGATGACGTCATGCAAACCTGTCAAGACTTGTTTCTTCAAGATAGCGGATTCTACACAAGAGGGTGATCACTTTAAACCTAACTTAACCAAGTTTTTATTTTTTTTGGGTACGGAGCATCGTGTACATCCTTCCAGGACGAAGATGGACCGGGGGACTGAGGGAATTTTGAGCTGACTTGTCAAAGGAACCTACCCCACGGGGGTGGGTTGCGCAGAATAGATGCCGCAGGGGGTTTTATTTCCCCCCCCCGAGGGAAATTTTTTAATTTTTTCCAAAAGAAATTACTTTTTTAAAAAAAAAGTCGGATAAAGCTTACTTGAACCCCGGCCCGTCTGCCCCAAAAATTCGGCACGCAAACCACTGGAAACTGCCAGGACACAGATGACAGCATGAGTTTATTGTACTATCTATATGCACGCTGTAACCTGCACGGACACTACGCGCGGCGCTACCTAGTAGCAAAATTTGTAACCAAGCAACGCTATCTAGTACTGAATATTAAAAACTAAAAAAGCCCGGGTTTTTCACACAGACAGACATGCGCCGTCAAACCCTTTCCCAAATTAAACAAATCTTGAAAAAAACCCTCACAATTGCCAACAACAAGTTGCTACAAAGTTAGTTTTTTCACTACTCTTTTAAGGGGAACTAGCCCCTACTTGTTTAGACCTGAAGATGAATCTGTCGGGTTTGTACCTGTTTTAAATTTTTTTAAAAGCATGTACTCAGAAAAATCCAATTTTTTCCCACCATAGACGGAGTCTGGGACATCCCAATTTTTTTTAAAATTTGGGAATGTCCTATTCTTTAAAAAATTGAATAAAAAGCCAATTATAGGCACACAAAAAATTTTTCACAAGGAGTGTATTGTAGTAGTTAAAAAGACATATCCCCACAAAAGTGGCAAAACTTGCTCCCAAATGTTCAATATCGTCTAAAACATGTTTTTGTTTTTTAAACCCTTGAAGGGCCCCTATTCAAAAGTTTTTTTTGTTCAAAAACAAGAGTGCGGGTAAAACTCTAGACTTCTGATTTTTATAAAATTGAATAGGACAAAAAAATGTATTGTATGCACTTGAAAGAGTTATACCACCCCACGTTGCTGACATTACTGTAATGTTCAATTTTTTCAAAACTTGCAGCATTAATAAAACTTTTAGATTTTCTTTAAAATGGCGCCGTCATTTTTTGCGATAAAATTTTAAAAACTTTGTATACCCAGCACTTTTCCCACAGCCCCTGACCTAATTTCAAGTCCAAACCTGTGGGAATGGCAGTTTAGTGTCCTTGGCAGAGTTTAGGTGGAGGGGGGGGTAGTTTTTTCTCCTTCAAAAAGTTGGGGGTTGGCCCCCCCCAGGCAAAAAAAGATTTGGAGGGGTAGTAAAAATAAAAAGTGGAGGGGTTTTAGCATTTTGTTAAAAAAATTTTGGGCTTTTAAACCCCCCAAAGGCAAAAGCACCAATTAAAACCCAATTTGGTGGGTTTGGATCCCCTTGGGCCAAAATAAAAATAGGAGGGGGTAACATCCTTTCAAAAATCGCGAGGGTTGGGTGCCCCAAGGCAAAGGAGGGGAGGGTTTTTTTCCCGGTATAAACCCGTAGTGCTCTTTTTTAGAAGCATCATTCGATCACTTGCCTAAGGGAAATCAAAACACCATAGTATTTTTATTTACGGGCACAGTGTTTTACGTGTGAAAGTGTAAAGTGCGTTTTTTTTAAGGGTTTTTATTATTGAATGCTTACAAATATGGCCCAACAATGAGCGGGTGTATTATTTTCTAAAACTTTAAATTTTATGGGCCCGGGGGAAACAAAAATTTCAACAAAAAACGTGTTTTATAAAAATTATTTTTATTTTTAATTATTATTATTTTAAGCGTGTTATTTTTTATTTTCTTTAAAAATGGGGTGAGTGAAGTATTTTATAATGGGCGATTTTGGGAGACTGTGCTTGGGGAAATCTGACGCCTGTTTGTAATTCGAAATAATGGACATTTTTGATGATTTGTGTTGCATCCTACCGATAAAAAATAATGGGCAATGACGTTGTAGAAAATATATTAAATGGGGATGGGGGGACCCACACCTTTTCAAACGGGTTTTGCCAAAAAAACGATTTTGACACGGGAAATGTTCACGCAAGTACACGACAAATAGACGAAGAAAATTTCCCGTGGAGGGTTTTGGGTTTGGTTGAACAAAACCCCAGAAATTTAACCCTGTTGGGTTTAAAAAGTTTTAGGATGGCCAATTAAAAGTGAATGGCAAAGGGCAACAAAAAAATGGTTTTAGGAGTTAGGTCTGTGTACACCTGTTTTTGTGCATCGCAATTTCACCAAAAAATGTTGAGCCCTTCAACGTTCCGATGTCCACAAATACAGATATGGGAAAAGTCCCCACCCATGGGGCCATGATGGTACAAATGCAACATCCCAAATTTTATGATATACAGAAGGGGGAAAAACAAAACCCAAAGGGGATGCCAAAAAAAACGATTTTTTTCATTTGTAAAAACAATTTATATTTTAAAAAAATTTTCTTTCCCGGATATTCACTTTTATTTTTTTAAAAAATTTTGATTCATGTATTTTTTTTAAAATTAAAAAAATACCGTTTTAAGTACGGTAATTTAAATAATTTAAACAATATTATTATTTAAATTTTTTGGTAGTACGTCGGACAACGCTGTTGGTGCTTCTCTGTCACCACCGCAGGGCCATTCAGTTAGTCAAAAACAGATAGGGGGGAAAATTTTTCGTGGAAACCAGCCCCGCTCAACCGCCCAAACCAAAACAAAACCCTTGCAACACCCAAAAAACACCACCCGGGAACAACAACAACCGTCACAACAACAGCAACCGACACAGCAACTGTAAGTCATATAATTATATACTTTATATATATACTTGATGGTATTGAACAGACAATTATTTTAGATTTCTTCTTCGGGAGGGCAAACCCCGTACTGGATTTTAGGCCCTTTAAGATTCAAAAACTACAAACCCCAAATTTAAAAAAAAACCCCTAGACATTTAATTTTTGTCTAATTTGATGATATCCCGAAGGTAGAGACCCTGAAGAATGGTTTAAAAAGAGACTTTTACCCAAAAATCATCGACATGTTAAAAAATGATTTGGGGAAACCAAAAAAAATAATTTATAAAGTGGGTTTTGGAAAAAAACACGGAGGCTTCACTTGACAAAACCCCATAAAAAAATTTTTTTTCGGAACGTTGACCAGTTAAATTTAGAAGTAATAAAATCAAGCCCTTTTTTTTCGGTAAACCCGAGCAAAAGCAAATTCTTAAAATGAAGGGCCTTCACAATCACAGTATTTTATATTGATATGCCAAAAAGGGCAGCCCCAAAAAAGCCCTCCCTGCATACGTATCCGACAAAGAGTTTGCTTCCAAGAAAAACTCTATAATCACTATCGATAATACTCTGGATGACGACAAGCTTTGCCTTGGACGTGGCATGGTTGTAGGTGTAGGACTCCATGAAGCTACTCCAAAAGAATTGGACAGCCTTCGACGTGCAAAAAAGTATCAAGGTATGAAGGCCCTTCAATACTGTCAAGGTGCAGGTGTAGATCTGACCAACGGCGGTGGTATTGACGAAGTGCGACAATTTCAGGACCATTTAACAAAATACCAAACAACTGTGTTCGGAGATCGTAAAGGAAAAGATGTACTCTTTGAAGGACCCAGGGGTACATTAGCAGAACCGAGGAAAAACATAGATCTTTTCTACTACGATAACCACTTTGACGTTATTAGGTCAGTTACTGGTGCATTTGATTGCTCTTATTATTGTCGACCGTGTCGCATTGGATATTCTAATGCCGGAGCCCATAAATGTCCAACGTCCTGTACGCGTTGCTACAACAAGGAAATGTGTCCTGAAAATACACCACGAAAAAAATGTAACAACTGTCTACGGGTGTTCAAGGGGCAGCACTGTTACAATAATCATCTATTGCCTCATTACGATAAAAACAGATCGGTGTGTCAAGTGCACAGGATTTGTGGAAAATGCGATAAATATTTCAATCTACGAGACCGTCAAGTCCACAAGTGTGGTGAAGTGTTTTGTCAAATTTGCCAGAAATTCCGTGATGCTAACCACTTGTGCAGCATGCAAAAAACCGAACCGAAAAAGATAAAGAAAAACAGCAACATAATATACTTTTTCTATGACATCGAGGCAATGCAATGTACACCTGTAGAAGGAAAAACAAATACTTTTGAGCATGAGCCAAACTTGCTCGTTTCGCAGCAATGTTGTCTCAATTGCATCAATCTGCCTGTAGAAGAACCATGTCTAGCCTGTGCACCAGGAAATTCAAAGCAAAAACGTTTTTCATGCCCCTGACCCGGTGGGAAAAATTTATGAAAATTTTTCAAAATACGGCCCAGGTGTACAAGAAGTGATCCTTTGGCCCACAATAGAAAGGGTATGAGGGCATTTCATTCTCGCAACATGGTTACAGAATTAAATGGTCTCCGAACATCTTCTACGGGCGCCAAACTACTGCTTTATAGTAAAGATATCCTTTTTAAAGATTCTTTTAAACTTTCTCCCCATGCCTTTTACCCCATTCCAAAAATTTAAAATTTAAACCCGCTGATTCAAAAAAGGGGATTTTCCCCACTTTTTTTAAAACCTTGAAATTAGATACGTGGGCCTGTGCCCCCGCCAGAAAGTCGGAGTGATCAGAGATGGCAAAAGTAGAGAACAGTTAACTTTGGCACACGGAAAAAAAAACGGGAAAACAATCTTTGTTTTTAAAAAAGGAAAATGGTCGAATACTGTGAAATGATGTAAACATTTTGCGGCTGCCTGTGTTTCTTTTAGAAACGATTTCTGGTTTTGAAAAAAGTTGGACCATTCTGGGAAGCAGTGACAATTGCAGGTGCCTGCATGAAGGTCTTCCAACAAAATTACCTAAAGGAGGGCTTGAGGTATAATACCCGGGGGGGAGGATAGTGTGTGACAAACAATCGTATTTGCCAACAGGGAAAAAAATGGGTGAGCATAAGAACAACATTCAGATTCAACATGCAGATACAGGCCGCGAAAAAAAAGTTCTTGGACGTTTCAAGGTGGATGGGTACCACGAAGATGTCAGCGGTAAGAAAACTATCTATGAGTTTCATGGTTGTTGGTTTCCCATGGACATTTACGCTGCTACCCAGATAAAAATTTTGAAAGTAGGAGCAGGAAATACTCAAGAGACAATGGGGCACAGATATAAAACCCCCTAAACCCAGGACCTCCTTCTTCGAGCTGTGGTTATAAAGTGTTTGAAATGGGGGGTGTGAATTTGAAAATTTTAAGAAAAAAAGAAGGGGTCTAGCCGAGTTTCTTCATAACCACCCCTTCACAAAACAAGAACCGTTAAATCCTCGTGATGGTTTTCATGGTGGACGCACAAATTGTGTAAAAGTGCATTATAAGGTGAAGCCAGGAGAAAAAATTTTTCTACTCGATGTGTGCGTCCTACCCTTTATATAAACAAAATGGGGCATATTTTTTAGGGCACCCTAAAATTTAATGGAGAAAGTTAAAGAAACAGGTTGGACCCCGTAAGAAAAGGGCTTAAATGGTATTTAAAATGCAAATTTTCCCACCGCGAAAATGACCACCCTGTTTTACCTGCGAAGATAGATGGGAAATTACTCTTTGCCTTGTGCCGTACTTGTGCGGATCAACGCATTCAAGATGATTGCCCACATGTAAATATTGTAGAAAGACAGTTTACAGGAACATGGGTTATTGCGGAGGTACAAAAAGCTGTTCAAATGGGGTACACTATTCTCGAGATACACGAAGTCTGGAGTTACGAAACCACCCAATATCACCCCAATACCATGTCTGGTGGCATATTTGTAGAATATATTAATAACTTTTTAAAAATGAAAGTGGAGGCTAGTGGTTGGCCTGAGAATTGCAAAACAGAAAAGCAAAAAGAACAATACATAAAGAGTTTTTGAGGAAAAAGGGGGAAAAAAATTAGACCAATGAAAGATTTCCCAAAACCCCAGGACTCCGTCAAATTCCCAAATTTAATTTTGAACAGTTTTGGGGGAAAATTTGGACAGGGGATGCCCTTTTTAAGCAAAAATTTGCGAAAAAACATGTGATCTTGTAGGCAAAAAACCCCTTCAAATGAAGTACTAGTGTGTGATACAATTTCAGATGACAAGATGTTATGCTCCTGGAAAGCTTGCAATGAAGGTATACAAGCATCTCCCAGGACAAATGTTGTTGTAGCTGCTATAACAACAGCCCTTGCCCGTCTAAAACTGTATTCCTACTTAGAACAACTTGGCGAACGCGTATTGTACTTGACACAGATGCGTCATTTTTTAAAGTCGCCGGTGACAAAAACCCCAACAGGAGATTTTTTGGGTGATTACAGATGAATTGCCGAGTAGGCCCAGGTTTTTTTCATTTCGATTTTAAATAGTGGGGCCTAAAAATTACGTACAAAGTTAACTGAAAGGGAAACGGTGAAAAACATAAAAACTGGTGCAAGGGGTACGTGGTTTGCTTTTAAAACTACGCGCAGCAAAATTTGTGAACTTTAAAAGATGCAAGAAGCCCTTTTAAAAGATCCTGAAGAAGAAGAAAATGCTCCCCGATTGTCAAAAACCTTTCCCAAAAAAATTGCCAGGTGAAACACTTTAGTTTGTCTCCAGGGAAGAAAAAAAAGAATACCGCCCCAGCAACAAAAAGAAAAATGGCTTACGACTATGACACATTCCTTGGGGGGTTTTTAAACGTCAGCGCATGAAATATCCGATTTTGATTAGTTTTACAATTGTTTCCGGGTACAAAAAAATTGATTGTGAAATATTATTATTATTATGGAAAAATACTACAGATAGTGGACATGAAAAATATAGGGGTTTTTTTCCAAATAAAGAGTTACACCAATACTCTATGTGGCCCTTTTCCCCCAAAAACAAAAAAGGCCCCCCCCTGAATGACTGAAACTTTGCGTAGTGAGGGGGCTTTCAATAATAAGTCGGTGGTAAATAATGCTTTATAAGAAAGCGCAAGACAATACAAGTGCTTTGTGAATGGCCCCACATGGAAAATCCATTTACGGCTTTAATTTGCGGCCCCACTGGATGTGGAAAATCACACTTTGTTAAAAAATTTATACAACACTACCGCACTCGTGAAAAAACCAATTAAGAAGTGGTGGGTGTTATTCGAATGGCAGGATCTCTACGAGAAAAAAGAAAATAACATTGTACGTTTGCACAAAGGATTACCTCAACTTGAAGATTTCTCACCTAATGAAGGTGCTAAGCTTGTAGTTATAGACGATATGATGCGCGAAGCTGATGCAAGAGTTGTGGATTTATTTACCAAAGGGATCACATCAAGAAATTGGCATCATGTTCTAACTCAAAAAAATTTTTCTAAAGGGCCCAAAGGTCGTAGAGACATTTCTCAAACTCTATTACTTGGTATGTTTAAAAAATCCCGTGTGGGGCCCAAATAAGTATTTGTAAAAGAAAAAAATTTTTACAACACACAGGCAGTGAATAGTTTGGGCCTCTTATGGAGAAGATGCAGTAAAAAATGGAATTTTACCCTTTTTTTTATACGATTTTTAGATAGGTTTGTAACCCTGTTTTCATATTAAGGGTGTAGTACAATTGTTTTTGAAGTTTTTTTTTTGGTATTTTTTTGTAACATTTTAAAGTTAAAGTTTTGCTTCATGCTTGATTATGTTTGCGAAAAAAACAATCAAAACAATTGGTTGCCCACCTTAAAATGATAGTATTTTGACATTTCGACCATTTGTGGTAAAAGAAGAAAAAGTATGAAAACTCGGCAAAAGGTTTAATGGGAGTAAAAGACTTTTGGGTTTGTTCTTTCTTTTTTTTAATGCCGGGGGGAGCTCCCGCCATATTGAAACAACAGCGTTGTGGAAAAAAGTTGGCAGGAAAAATGGGTAAGTAATCTGCGCGGGGTGCGGTCGGCTCTACCCGGGGACCTGCCTCAGAAGAATAACAGTGAGTGATAAAGGTAAATGTTTTCCGCAAAAATAAAATTTCAAATGCTGGACGGGCAGCCTCCCCGAGCTGAATGACTTTCGGGACCCTTCCGGAAGTACACAAAGCCCCCCCGGAAACCCCCCGGGAGACGCCAGCAAAAAAAAATGCGTCACGCTAATCTGTTTTAATCCCCTTTCTTTAAAGAACCGAAAAAACGAGCTGCAGCACGATGTTTTTCTGCTGCCCCACTCGGTGTATTTGGCGGTGAATGAACTTGGTTGACCCCGGACGTAAAAAAACCCACGAGTTCTTCCAAGAGACTATTTTCGCCTGGGGAAAGGAAAGGGACAGGCCGGCCGCGGTGGCGGCGCCCCTTCTAGCGATTCGACCGCACCTGCCCAAAAAGCGCTCGGTCCCCTAAAAACCCGGGGTAAAAATTGTCGGCGGAAATCAAAGTCGGCAACCTGCGACTTTCGGGGGGGCAGATACCTTTCCGCCATGTTAGAGCACCCCAAAAACGGACTTTTCACCCCCGGACTTATTTGCTGCTGTGCAGAAAAGTTTCGATGGCGCCTTTTGCTTGGGGCGTTTTTTAATCTCAACATTGCTGGCGTTGGGGCCCCCCAGAAGGGCGCGAAAAACCTAAATGATTTTTTATCTGTTTTCGCTGAACTGGTTCTCTCAACTGGTCACTGAGCCAACCCGAATCCCCAACTGAGTGAAAGACTATCGACCGTGCTCTGCGAGCCCCCAGCATCGTGGCAACGTGGAGGTGGTGCTGGCTTGAGTGACCATACGCTGCCCTGGCCACATCCATTGATCCCATCCGTCCTGTGAGTCAGCCCGGATGTTCTTGATTTCACTAAACAAAGGCGGGCCCCTGAACGAAATGTTTTCTGAACGACTCCCGGAGGTGCCAGCTGGAAAATAAATGAAGCCTGGAAAACTGGAAGGTATCGTTTTTGAGGCGCAGATGAGCACTTTCCCAAAGGAGAGGGGGGGGAACAAGCGTCGACTCCCCCCTTTGGCTAAGCAAGAGCTTTAAAAAAGATGATCGACGTCCGGGACAGAGGGTTTGCCCGATGGCGGGAAACCAAATTGAGAGACGAAAGAGAGGCCTATCTTGCGCCAGAAGATCGCCCACGGGTGGCTCTTGGGCGGCCAAGGCAACGGATGTGGGGACTTGGGCGAGGTGCAGACAGCAGAAAGTTTTTCGGGGCGCTACAAAAATTCCAAGGCAAATTCCGAACGATGCTGCGAGTTTAAGGGTAGGGGGAAAAAACCGTGTCAGCCCCCAAAGAGGTGGCGCCTGTTTTAGTGAGGCTTCCAGAGCAATTTCTGGGGGCGGATAAATTTTCCCCGCCCCACCAGGGAAACGCCCCCGCCCCCCAGCTTTCAAAAACAGCCCACCATGAGCGAGTGATTTGCTTCCCCCGGTGAATAAAACAGTTCTAGGGGGACTAAAGCGAATACAGCAGGGGGGCCCGGACGGGTCCCGCAATTTATTTAAAAAACTCCCGAACGCTCTCAGGACTCATTTCCCACCTTTTCAACAGGCGCTTGAACAGGGTTTCCAAAACAGAATGGAAAAGGCGTCCCTGGCACCGATCTACAAAGACGGCGACAAGAGAGCATAAAGAACTACGGGGCCAATCGCATCACCTCAGGTCGGTAAGACGATGGAAAACGTTTTCGAGACCGGACGAGCGATTTCCTTGAGAGCCAAAACGTATCCCTGCGGCGCAGCACGGCTTTCGGCAGCCCCGTTCTTGCACCACTTCCTCGCCGGCGCCATTGACTCAGGGACGGGGCATGGACGAGCGTACGGAGCTACATTCACTGTGTTTTCCCGTTTTGGTTTAAAGGGTTTGAAAAAATTTGCCAAGTGCGTCTACTATAAGCTGAGCTTTGGGCATTAAGGGAAATTTTTGCTTAGGGGGTTTTGAGATTTTCCCTGGTCGGCCGCACACAGTTCGTCCATTTTAAACGGCGAGCGTCAAATTTCCGGGAGTCCCCCGGGGCGTCATCCAGGGCGGGTTGCTGGGCCCCTCTGCTTTTTAAGTCTTGTAGCCGACCTCCCTCCCTCGGCAAGGACCCAAAAGCTCCAGACGTGATGACGTCCCCCGTACTGTATCGGGGGGCCCCCAAAAGAGGATGCAGACGCCCTCCAAGAGACCTGACGCATTCAGATCTGGTGGGGACAAAAAATGGATGTCGTAAACGCCCTCAAGTGAAGATGATGGACATTACGCGCGCTCGCACCCCACTTTACTTCGTACACCATCGATGGTGTCCCCCCGAACGTCGACAAGCAGCGCCTCCCCGGCGTTACATCAAAGCGACCTCCGAGGAACGTGCACACCCACATCTGCGCACCAAGGCGTTTTCAGGTGCTGGGTTCGCGGCCCGCAACCGCACGGCTGCACGCCCCGCGTCAAAAGGATGGCCCACCCGCGTAGTCAAGCCTCCATGCTTTTGGCCTTCCCCCCTGGGACCCCAACACCCTCGAGAACACTACAAAGCTTGAGAGGGGCAGAGAAGGGGGGCATTTCATACATGGCCGTAACCCCCCCCACCCCGTGACCGATGAGGTTATGCCCAAAGACCAGCACCGCAGTACACCATCTGGTGTTTTTAAAAAAATGCTCAGTGGCGCCATGATTTTTTACGTGTGCGCGCGCATATCCAGGGCCGCTGTTGAGAGGGGACGATAATAGGCACCCCCCGCCTCCCAACCCCCCCCCGGCCAAAGGACTGTCGGCCCACGTGCTTTTCTTCCGGGAGTTAACCAATGGAACGACCTGCCGCCCCCCTCAAAAATCTAGTAGTCATTTCCTTCCCTGTGCAGGGAGCACTTTTTGGGAGAACCAACTGCATGTGCTAAATTAGTTAGTTTCACGTGCTTCATCAAGGCTCTTCGCGGCACAAGATTTCCAAGATTTTTATGTTTTGCAAGATATTTTCTAGGGCGACGCCCTTTCTTGTTGCAATTTTAACAAACAAGAATAAACAAAAAATAAATAAATAAAAATAAGTTTTTCCTGACAAAACCCCCTTTTGTGTGTGAAGCCTTTTAAGAGCAACACGTACCCCACGGATATCTCCTATTTTTATTTTTTAAAAAATCTACACCCGAATTGCGTTTTTAGAAAATTAATATTTTCCCGATGTAAGGGTTTTTATGTGATCTTCCGAAAAAAATCTAAAAACAATGAGTAGTAGTACAAATTCACAGTCGAGCATCATTCTAGTACAGTATGGCCATGAGATTGCCCGTGTTCTTCAACATGCGAGTCCTCATATGCGAAGCCCCTATTAAAACTGCTGATGAGGACATAAAATCCATCTGTGAGTGTGTGACAACATTTAAAGGACGTGTACGCTAAATAGCTCTCAGAAGAGAAGACTCGGGTCGACACAAGGGTGGGGGTTTTCGGGAAAATTGTACGTCGCGGTTTGTGAATGGAAAAAAAAAAAGAAGCTTTTTCAACAGACGGGTGGGCATTCTCCTCTTTTACTTGCGCCCCATAAGCGGTCTTTAGGAAGTTTATTTAGTCATGATATGCAAAGAAAATGTTACTCATTTACCCCGAGGGCACTAGGCCGATTCAACATCATGGAGAATCCTGTTAAAAAATACATATCTTCACTGACCCGGAAATGGGCCGATTTAAAGCTAAAACATCTCACAGAGATGAAAAGTGGTTAAAAATATAAACAAGTACTCTCCGATTTCCCGCACTTTACAAGCGAAATTTCGCAATCCTATGCCATACCTATTATTAGTGAAAAAGCAAGTGAGAAAGAAGATGAAAATATGAAAAAAGAACAACAAATATGAAGAAGGATGAAGAAGATCAAGTCGAAGACTTTAAAAAAATTCAAACACTAAAAACAGTTCCCATAAAAGGGGAAGAAGGTAGCCCAGTTTTTGTATGATAAACCCGCCCGTGCTGAAATTATAAAATGGGGTAGTTAGGAAGTGTTAGTGTAGTGGGGAAAAAAAATTCATGGTACATCATCATTGATTCCCTATCGGATGTAGTCTAATAGAAAAGAAAGTTTACCTCTTGGTGGGAGACATTTTCTAGTGTTTTGGGGAACTTTATATGCCTCAAGAAATTAGTTTTTTTTAGACGTAGAGAATTCATTCAGCAATTTCACTCTAAAGAGAGGACACCTACATCGTCAAAGATTCTTTCTCCAAAAAAAAAATAAAACAAAGCGTTACAACCTGGCAACGTTTTTTAAAAATTTTGAAATGAAAGCCAAGACACGTCAACTTCTTTTAAAAATCTACAATGATCCCCCGCACCTGGGTTTTCATCTGAGATGCATTTGGAAAGCAACAAATAAAAGTGTTTCCAAAACTGACGTCGTTAAAAGGCTTCAAACCCCAAAATGCTTTAAAACTTCACAGACCCTGAGAAAAAGATTTGCACGCAACAAGTACAAAGTCAACCAACATAGATGATTTAGGAAGCCGATCTCAAAAAGATATGCAACACTACAGAAAAAAAATGACAACTTCAATATTTGCTCAAGTAATTGATGTATTTTGTAAATATGATGGGCAATTTCCCCGCGTAATAAAAAAAAGGTTTTTGAAGTACTCGAGCATTTTAGAAAATTGTGTCACAAGATAAAAGAAAAAACCCCTTAACCTTCAAACAGATAAAGGAAAAGAGTTTATCAATAAAAACCTTTTTAGTCGTTCTAAGGATAAAAACATTAACTCTACACAGTAATAAAACCCGACACCAAAGCGATATTGGGAAGCTTTTAAAAGGACTTTGAAAAAAAAGAATTGTGGCTTATTTTTAAATACAAACATTACCCCTTGTTAATGATTGCCGCAGCTTTACGCATACAATCACACCATACATAGGGCTATAAAAAAAGGCCCCCGTGCATGTAAAAAAAAATGATAGCAAAATATTACAAGTATGGAAGAATTTAAAAAGTCTCCCTTTTCAAAAAAAGTCTCAGGAACCTAAATGCAATAAAAAAACATGTGAGGAAAGCAAAGAGAAAGCACTTTTGAAAAACCTTTTTGAAGAATTGGGCTGAAGAAATATTCCCTGTCAAAAAGAATCATCAAGCGTTCGCCTCCCGTAATATCATTGTGGACTTACAAGGAGGGAAGAAATTTAAAAGGGAAAATTTTATGAAATGGAAATTTCGAAGAAGAGAGAAAAAAAAAACACATAAAATAGATAAAAAAGTTTATTCCCAAGGCAAAGGGGTCAGAAAGAAATGTTTGGGCAAATGGAGAGGTTTTCCCCCAAAAATTTTAAATTTGTGGGTACCGCTTTTAAGTTATACATCTGAAATGATGGGTTTATGTGACACTACCCGGGAACCCTCTATGAAAACATTTTAGAATAAATAAAACAGCACACTATATTTCGCAATTTAAAGATCCAAAAAAGACATACGGGGAGTGGGAAGTAGCTTCACAGAGTTTACTATCCACAAACTTATTGAACGTGATTGCAGGTATAATGAAACATAATACTAGGCAAATGTTTAAAAAGGTAAAAGTATGACAATAGAAAGGGCGTCAGTTAGCCGGATACTACAATAAAACGGGTAAAATTTGAATGCAGTTAAAGACGCTATTTCCCCCCTAATATCGGTGAATTTTAAAAATTGACGCTGCAACTAACGGTACATACTTGGTACTGAGGAAATGGGGAAAGCAATTTTAAGTTTAATTTTTGTCCCGAGTTGACGCAATGGATAGAACCTGAAATTTATGCAGGTATTGGGCCTATTGCGAGACATGTTGACATTGGGAGATGGGGCACCACATCATATATTTTTTATGCGATATCATTGAACCACAAATTGGGTGATACTGTAGCACCCCGTTTCGCATGGAAATACCCAACATCAAAGCACAATTTTTGGGGAAGAAATCAAAAGGAATTTTTTTACGTTTCACACTTTCCAGTTCTCAAACGTGAATTCATACAAGAAAAAGATTTAAGGAGCCGCACCCGGGCATCCGATGCCCTTTCAGTCCGGGGCTTCATCGGTGATACTACACTTCGTCGCGCTCCGGTTTAAAAAAATATAATAATTTTTAAAAAATGAGGCAAAATGAACTGGATCATTACAAAAGTATTTTTTGATCAAGCTGGAAGCGGAGTAAGTGTTTATAAAGGTAAGTTTCAGAAAAGGGCACGCATAGGCAGTTTCCCAGGCGGGCTCTTTCGGGCGCATTACCATTATTGAAAAGCGGTGCAAGAGCTCTAGGACTAAGCATTAACAACGGCGCCAACTTTCTTAAAAAGGGGGCACAAAAAAAAAACCAAGGAGTCTCTTAAAACAGACTCAAGAAGCGGGGAAATTTGAAACGGAAGGTATGAAAAACTAGAGCGTAGGGGGATCAGGTCAAAAAAGTGGAAAACATCGTCTCGCGTTCTTCGTCTGCTGGCACTCGCCGTGGAAAGACCTCAAAAAAGAAGTTTCGAGGAAACCAAAATTTCTGCTAGTGCAAGGATATATTTTCGTAATATGTCTTTTTTTTCACACACATTCCTGTGATTCAGTGAAATCAGAACTTGTCGTTTGCTCTTCCAGTCACACAAACAAACATTGAACGAGATGAAAGGGGTTTTCCATGAAACTATTTCAGCATTTAAAGACACGCTCCAATTGATTTTTTGTCAGCGGCAAGGAGAAGACTACATGATCGGCACAGACTTACTTCTTTCGATGCTAAAATTTCCCCAAGGGAAAATGGAAAAGATTGCCGCTGCGGCTGATGTGGGCCTGTAAACAATGGTACATTCACTTTTTGGGCAAGTAGATGTATTTTTGGGTGGAAAACTTTTTTATCCCTCATCCAGAGTTGCCTATAGGGCTTTTCATGGAGACCCATTTAATTTTTGTGCACGGGAAAATCTTCACAGTTAAATTGGGCTCTTTTACAAAGATACTGCTGGTAAAATGGGTGACTTTGCTGAAAAATAAAGAATGAAAAAACGCATGAATTTTTTTTTTTAAAGCTATGCTACAGTACAATAATTGGAAATATCACCAGACCATTTAATCAAGACGGTTTTTTTTGAATGGCGTTGAATGCGAATAAAACTTCACAAGACTAAAGATTCATTTAATCTTAGTAAAAAAATGGCACTCCCGTGAAAACAAGTAAAAAAGCACAGTACTTGTACGCAGATCCGTGTAAATTCATCTGTGCTCCCTTTCACATAATCACACTTAAAAAATCAAAGCAAAAAAACCCTTTAACGAGTAGACATGAAAAAAACCCTGGGGCTATACCGTCAGGTGTGCAAAGTAAAACCCGATATATTTTTAGGGTCAATTCCAAAGCGTGTCATTATTGGTTTTTTATTGAAAACAGCATTTAACGGAGATTTTTAAAAAGAACCCCTTTTAATTTTCAACATTTTGGCAATCATTTGCACTCTACGCAGATGGACAACATTCCGTCAAACATTACAGCCAAATTTTGATACTAATCAGTTTATGTCTGATATATACTCTGTATTAGGGACTGGAATACATTTTCAAGATGAAGGTAATGATTTACCAGAGGGGATTACCCTCAAGGCTTTGTTAGGATTTTATCTTACGCCTGATGTGGTAGTCCGATCATGTGTCTTTAGCGCAAAAAAGTCTACGTTAGAGGTTAAATTTAAGACTACTCTGCTGAAGCTGGGATTGCATCATAATGCGGAATTTGAAACCCGCTTGAGATAGACCCGCATCGAAAGTTATTGGGACTACAACAATAATATATTAAGGGGGCGTAGAAGATTTTACTAGTCTTCCTGAGATCCATCATGAGTGCCAGCTGATTTTCAAGGCTTCAGACAAGGATGGATTTATCATCAAGAATGGTTTCTTTTGTCATCAAAAATTAAAAGTTCAACACGGAATTCAAACCCCATATGAAAAAAATTTATTGAGAGGCCAAGACAAGAATTAGGGGCAGAGAATAATCATCATGGTATCAAATGTCTAGTGGGGTTACAGAATATGCAAGATTGAAGAAAATTCTACTTGTGGCCACCATACCCTAAAAACACTTTTTATGCAAAAGGAAAAGAAAAAGCTCTACATTGGAAAAAATTCCCTTGAGCGTCATGTTGTTGATTTGGCATGAATTGGGGTGTCCGAGTCTAAAAACACCTGGAGTATTTCCCATTTTTACTGTGCACATCATAAAGAATCACAAATGAAATGTTAATTACAGAACGTGTTTAAACTTACTGCAGGGGTGCTTCGAGAATGCGGACGTTATAATATGAAGACATATTCGGCTAGACTGAAAACATTTGAACAATTTCCAAATGTAAATGTAAACCTGAAGATCTTGCTGCCACGGGAATTTACTATGTCCATAGGAATGATACAGTTTCATGTGTCCATTGCAATGTGGAACTGTGCCAGGGGTACCTACAGACATACTAAGGAGGAACATAAGCGTGGAGTCCACGCTTCCCTTCATTACTGGGAAGTCTCTTACCGAAGACGTTTGTGGAATATTTGAAAAAAATATGTACACCGTTGAACTTGAAGAAGCTCTTCTGAGTGATGCCTACACGCGACCATTACTTGCAGGGATTTTTGCTCCCGGGACACATTACCTAGAAATGTCAACCGCCCAGCTGTACTTATTGTCAATACAGACTCTCAGAGAAAACCCGGATCCCATTGGGTAGCCATCTTTATTGACAAGTTTGGACGCGGTGAATTTTTTGATATTTACGGACTCCCACCCTATGTGCAAGAACATCGCAACTTTCTTGATCGTCAGTGCTCTACATGGACTTACAATAATATGGAACTACAAAGTTTTACCTCTCAAGTGTGTGGTGAATTTTGGGTGTGTTGTATTTAACTCATTAAAGCAAGAGGATTTTCTCTTCAAGAATTTTTATGGTATTATAGAAATACACCATCTCATAATGACAAATTTTACAAAGAAATTTTTTGTGAAATATTTTGGTAAATTTTTAAAACCAAAACGTAAATTATGTAATAACCAACATTTTTTGTCCACGTCGTGGAGTTTAACTAGTTTACAAAATAATAAATGGTGTATTGTATTTGAAATTTGTCTCTATTGTTTTATTTATTTATTTATTGTTCCTTACTTAATATCCTTCAATAATTGTAAAGCATCATGTTTGGTCAGGTCTGTATGCTTGCAAGTCGGGGACATGTCTGTAGACGTCATGACTTGCAAGTTTTGACATGCATGGAATAAAAAGGGCGGAGCTTCACGAAGCTTCGCGTAGCTGCCACTAGGGGGCTCCTTCAAGAGCGCGAGGAGTCTAGAGCGCAGTCAGTCAGCGTCTGAGCTTGGTTGTGGACAGTCGCATACCAGTCAGTGTCTTCAGCTGCATCACCATGAATTTTTCAATCGGACTTAACTAAAAACTGTTGCTGAGCCTACGCTGCTAACGTGGACCATCTCAAAAAGTACGAACTTGTTCTTTGTAAAAGTGTTTTCTTTTTAAATGGCTGTTGTACGAAAATGCTGGTGGTGGATTCATATGCAAGAGTGCTTCAAACCATAGTACAAATCCAAATGTGCAAAAGGAAAAGGACTCAAGCTCAATCTTCATGAGTGGAGTCAACTTTCTCGTGAAATGGAGCTACTCAATGATTACGTCTTCAGTATGGGGAAGATGCAGACAATGTACCAGAAACAGAGATTGGACCCTATACCTTTTTGTGTATAATCATCACGGTACTATTGTGCTGGGACTCAAATCTTCAATGAGGCGTATACCTTGGAGAAGTGTCATGCCGTAATCTTGTAAGATATTCTAAAAGTGTTTCACATTATTACATGATCTTGAACTGAGCTATCGCGAATAAACAAGTGGTACTTTAATTTTTTTAAGGGAATTAAAAAAAACATATGATGCATTGTCTTTAATGGCAAAATTTACATGTGCTACATATGTTAGTCTTCATGAGTTTGTGAAGACCCGTATTGAACGTATAGTTAAGAGAAGAAGAACACACTGTGGATATAGAAAGAATTGTGTATGAACTTGGTAGTGAATTCATCACAGCGAAGTGGAGTGATGTATGCGACTGCTTGATATGTACTGTAAAAATTGTGGTTTCATGTACTAATGTGATATATTTAATAAATAAGATTTTTTATACACATGAATAAGTCTTGACTTTTTAAATTTATTCACCCTAGGAATGCCATGATTCCAGTCCTTCATCTTCACACACTCGAGCATGTCCTGACAAGTCTGTGTATGGTGGCGTCACTCAATGCCTGTCTTGACAAGTCCCTTTACATGTTTGCAACCAAAACTTGACAAGTCTTGACAGGTTTTTCATGACGTCATCATGTTAGGTTAAGTAGGTTAGGTTAAAGTGGTCACCCCCTAGTGTAGTATCCGCCATCTTGAAAAAAGTAGGTTAAAGAGGCCACAAATCTAGTGTACCACCCTCAACCTTGCAACGAAACAAGTCTCAAAAAGGTTTGCGGACACCCTCATGTTAGGTAAATTAGGTTTTAAAATGGCCACACCCCTAGTGTAGCATCCGCCATCTTGAAAATAAAAAATATGACTAATTAAAAAATTCGCATAATTAAAAAATATGATTAATTAAAACTTTGCATAATTAAAAATATGAATAATTAAAAAATTTTGCAAAATTTAATTGGGAAATTTAAAAAAAATTTTGCATAAATTAAAATAACAATGGGGGGGTGGCCTGCCTAGGTGCCTACACACTACTGAGCGCAAATCGAATCTTATGAAAATCGCAATTTTACGATTTTTTTCTTTTTTTTAATTATGATTAAAATAAAAATAAAAAAAATAAAAGTTTATTTTTTATTAAATTAAATTAAATAAAAAAATCTTCAACTTAGTAATGTTTTTTTTACCAGAAAAAAAGAAAACCCCGCAATAACACATGGCAGCTTAGTTTAAATGCACCAAATACGCTATCCATCAACGCGGGGGGACTTAAAGGGGTATTTAACCCCCTAAACGCAAAAAATATATTTCATTCAGGCTAACTAGTAATGAATTTAGCAATTAACAGAAAAATTTTTGGGGGCCCACCATGACCTCCCAAAAAATTGTCAAACATGACATTTTTCAAGCTAGGCCCCATCGGCAAAAATCTCCCATAAGAAATAACATGGGGACGATCTTTTTGCCCCGTGACCTTGGAGGATTTTGATCCAAAAAAATATTGGGCCATTATTGACGTACTCGACAGCCTTTTCTGTAAATTCTCTATATTTTGTTTTGTAATTTGGGCAAGTAGTTCGGTCAAAATATGCTTATTACCAAGATTGGGTGTGATTTTGGAATGCATATTTTTGCCTGTTGAGGGTATATTTGGGAACAGTTTCAAGACACGATGTTATAAAGGGCATTTTAGATTGGTACTATGCTCTAGTATCTATTTGGACCAAAAAAGAAGCAGGTTAAAGCCGATTTAGGAAATTTTCCAAAACACCAATTTTCGCCAATTTGTGGATCAAAAAAATAAAAAAATCGTTGTTAAATCACAGTTACAAGATATAATTTTTTAAACCGTCATTTAAGTTTAGTATTGTGCTATAGATCACGTGGTAAAAAATAATTTTTTGGGGTTTTTAGCCCCTTTAAGTATGCGTGGGATCTCTTTATAGTAGGGGAGCAACCTGCATCTCGTAGGCTATTGTGAAAGAGTATAGCGGTGAACGGCATTTTTTCAGTTAGGCCATACGAGTATTTTCCCCCTTCTGGCACTTCGAGAAATGCTGCAGAGGGCGTCGGCGGCGTCGCGACGCCAACAGCCTTTATGGCTTTAAGTCAATAACTATTTACCTGACAGAAAAATTGTAGGAAGTAGATTGTAGAGAATTAAACGGCGTGAACACTTGTGTGCAGTTTCGTTGCTCTAGAGCACAAATTAGGTGGCGCCAGGAGCGTCGCGACAGCCTCTTTCACTATTTTGCCTATAACTCCTGAAACGCCTCATTTATCAGAAAAATTATGAGAAGCTTTTTGTTGAAAATATAATTGGAGTGTAACTACGTAAAATGTATGTTGTTTGTGTCAGTAATTAACGAAATTATGTGTAATTAATGAAAATATGTATATATGGACAATCACATTTACAGTAAGTTGCCTCTTTTTTCAAATTTCAACGCTCTAAATTATGACTGACTATGAAGATGGTAAATATGGCAAATATAATTATTATATTATAATAATATGTAGGCAATAGGTATATTATTAATAAGTAAATGTATTGTACCTAGGCTATTACTAAAATAAGGTATCATTCTAAATATTAGTTTTAACGTGTTTTCTCCCGTTTTAACGTAGAAGCGGATGTTCTCACAAGACGTGAACATTGCAAAACGTTGTGACCCATGAAAATGTAGAAACATGTTCATCCACATTACCTAGCATTAATGCGATCCCACCATGGTCTGCTTATAATTTAATGATGACTAATATAACACCTCTCACCCGATTCGGTGCTACCCTCTAATCGCTGCACCAGAACACGAGTGACCGCCGGTGGCTCAAACGATTGGGGCGTAGGTCCAAAGCGTGTGACTTCAGGGGATGTGGGTTCGAGTCCCGTATAGGGCATGGGTTTTTGTTCTCCTAAACACTTCAAAAATTCAAAACTTCTAACCGAGATGCGTAAAGAGTGAATCATCAGAAATCACACAGCAGCAGAGGGGTTTAATACCACTGCTAGAGAAAATACAAATAACAACAACAACAACAACAACAACAACACACGAGTGGTCAACAACGCTGAAACAAGCTCAAGGAATCTATACGCAAAGAGTTGGGTCCGTTAAAACGGTGATTTGACTGAAATTGGCTTGTACGTTCCCTGCAAAACAACCTCAAATGCACAGGAAATGATCTGAATAACATTATTCTTCGTCCAGGAGAACTGCATACTGTGATGGATATGCTGAGGACGAGGTCAATGGGTCGTATATGCCATATGGAAAATAGTGGTACTGATAACGCGCGGATTGAAGAGGGTTTATATGGAACTGCAACTGTTCGTCAAATACTGGGTGGTAAAAA